>JARYZH020000233.1:0-42500 GCA_030021035.2 Notholithocarpus densiflorus | reverse complement strand
ATCCAGAATTGTGTAAATTCAAAAGGAAATTGTGTACATTATATCTACAGATTGTCAGGATTTGCAAAAAAATTGAATATCCAAAACTGCATAAATTCATCGTGAAATTGTGTACATTACATGTACGGATTGTCTAGATTTGCAGAAAAATCGAATATCCAGAATTGCGTAAATTCAACGGAAACTTGTGTACCTTATATGTACGAATTGCCTGGATTTGCTGAAAAATGGAATATCTAGAATTGCGTAAATTCAACGGGAAATTGTGTACGTTATATGTACAGAATATCTGGATTTGCAGAAAAATTGAATATCCAGAATTGCGTAAATTCAACGGGAAATTGTGTACATTATACATACGGATTTTCTCAAGTTTGAATAAAAATCGAATATCCCAAATGGCATAAATTCATCATGAAATTGTGTACATTATATGTACGAAATATCTGGAATTTCAGAAAATTTGAATACCCAGAATTGCGTAAATTGAACGATAAATTGTGTACATTATATGTACGGAATGTTTGGATTTGCAGAAAAATTGAAAATCTAGAATTGAGTAAATTCAAAGGGAAATTGTGTACATTATATCTACAGATTGTCAGGATTTGCAAAAAAATTAAATATCTAGAACTGCGTAAATTCATCGTGAAATTGTGTACATTATATGTACGGATTGTCAGGATTTGCAGAAAAATTGAAAATCTAGGATTGCGTTAATTCAACGGGAAATTGTGTACGTTAAATGTAGGAATTGTTTGGATTTGCAGGAAAATGGAATATCTAGAATTGCGTAAATTCAACGGAAAATTGTGTACATTTTATGTACGGATTGTCTAGATTTGCAGAAAAATCGAATATCTAGAATGGCGTAAATGCATCGGGAAATTGTGTACATTATCTGTATGGATTGTTTGGATTTGCAAAAAAAATGAATATATAGAATTGCGAAAATTCTATAGGAAATTGTGTTCATTATTTGTACGGAACGTCTGGATTTGCAGAAAAATTGAATATCCAGAATTGAGTAAATTCAATGGGAAATTTTGTACGTCATATTTACGGAATGTCTGGATGTGTAGAAAAATTGAATATTCAGTATTACGTAAATTCAACACAAAATTATGTACTTTATATGTACGGATTGCCTAGATTTGCAGCAAAATTGAATATCCTGAATTGCGTCAATTCAACGCGAAATTGGGTACTTTATACGTACAGAATGTCTGGATTTTTAGAAAAATTGAATATCCAAAATTGCGTAAATTCAACGGGAAATTGTTTACATTATATGTACGGAATGTCTGGATTCTCAGAAAAATTGAAAATCTAGAATTGCGTAAATTCACGGGAAATTTTGTACAATATATGTACGAAATGTCTGGATTTACAAAAAAATTGTATATCTAGAATTGCGTAAATTTAATGGGAAATTGTGTACATTATATGTATGGATTGTCTGGATTTGCAGAAAAATTGAAAATCCAGAATTGCGTTAATTCAACGGGAAATTGTGTACGTTAATTGTACGAATTGTCTGGATTTTTAGGAAAATTGAATATCAAGAATTGAGTAAATTCAACGGGTAATTGTGTACATTATATGTAAGGATTGTCTAGATTTGTAGAAAAATCGAATATCTAGAATGGCGTAAATGCATCTGAAAATTATGTACATTATATGTACGGATTGTCTATATTTGCAGAAAAATCGAATAGTATTTATTATGATATATTTCCTCAAATTAAGGGATAACATTTAACAACTGTTTAATTTAAATAAAACTAAAAGTCTATCATCAAAATTTTCTAAACTTAAATACCACACAACTCACAGTTTTTTTGTTTTGTTTTGTTTTTCCGTCAAGTTGCATCTTATTAAATTAATATTTTATTAGGAAATTAAGCTAAAAGATTCTTGACTAAGGGATAAGAATTAAGATCCTATAAGATCCTAAACTACAACATTATTGTTAATAGCGGCCCATGGTACTCTTTTGTATGTGACATTAATTGGACATTATTTTGGGAGAAGTGTTAGGTTCATAAATCACAATAAATGACAAAACTAAATTATTGGTCCTTAAAGTTTACCTACTGAGCGTTTTAGTTCTTAAAATTTCAATAGAGCGCTATTAGTCCTTAGAGTTTTAAAAGTAAACACAATTGCTCACTTCACTAACTTCCATTAGTTTCTTTGCTTACGTGTTTAACAGAAGAATGAGTAGAATAATTTTAATGATGTGGTAACCCTGTCATATCAATTGCAATATCTAAAAGTAAAATCGTTGCAATGTAACTTAAGTGACTGAATCAAAATTTGACACTTCATTTAAAAATACAACCCAGCACCAAGTCACCAAAATTCTGATGGAACCTTAAAAATCTGAGTGTGTAAATTTTAGCAAAACATGAAACATCTAATAAATACGGTCAGCAACCGCTTGATTTGGATCAAAGTCTCCAAAGACCATCAGATCTTCAAAGAGAGACATCACACACGAAGTCTTATAAGATCCTAAACTACAACATTCATGAAGCCCAATTTTTAGCGTATATCCCATGAAAGCAATCCCAAAGAATTTGCCTAGATTGTCATAGTTTTCTTGTTCAACCTAAGCTGAATTTTTGCGCAGAGATTAGATCAATGATCAAAGTCAAATACCAAGAAAATTATATAACATTAAAAACGAGAGAGATAAATGGAGAAAAAGAAATTTTCCTCTTGGGTTACTGAGAAATTTAATTTTAAATGTGTAAAGTCCATATTTTTAGATAGACAACTATTAAATTTTAGAACTTAGTTTTGTCTAGTGTGTTTAGTCTAGAAATATTTAGAAACAAGACAAATAAAGTTCTGCCCAATTGAAGACTCAAGAAAATAGGAAAAAATAAGTGCAGAAAATAGGAAAAAATAGATTGAGATGCACATCTCGGCTGATTGAGATTTGCAGATTAGCTACCTGTGGTACTCTTCTGTACATGACATTAAATGGGCATTATTTTGGGAGAAGTGTTATCTTCATAAATCACAATAAATTTTAGGTGGTAAGTTATGTTGTTACTGGTTCTAATTTAAACTCACTACTGAAATTACTTTTTTTCCTACCAGTAATAGGCAATAACAACTTGTCACTTAAAATTTGTTATGAAAATATTATAAAAACATAGCAGTTCTCTTATTTCTTGCGGATCTAGTCTCTCCTCTCAAATCTAAAAATTTCCAATAAATAGAGTTTTAGTTCTGAGATAAAATGGCTTCCTTTAAACAGAACCTTTCGTCTTCTATCACATGCTCTCATTATTGGGTGTTTTTTAATTGCTTCACATTCTTCCAAAGAAGAGGCCACATTTTGTTGAATTGCTGATAATTAATCAACAATGGTCAATTGAACAGATCAAATTCATTTTGGTAGTTGAAAACAGTCACACACCATTACTGTTATTAGCTGCCCATGGTACTCTTCTGTATATGACATTAATTTTGCATTATTTTGGGAGAACTGCTATGTTCACAACATTCTTAATAAGTTGTTTCTGGTTTTAATTTAAATTCATTATTGAAATTATTTTTTTGTTCACATGTAACAACCAATAACAACATGTCAAGATGTCAGGATTTATTACAAAAGTATTATAAAAACATAGCATTTCTCTTATTTCTTACGGATCCTCTCAAATCTAGAAATTTCCAGTAGATGGAGTTCCAATTCTGAGATAAAATGGCTTCCTTCAAGTTGAGTTGCATACAATCTCATTATAATAACATTCCAGAGAAGTGGATTTACGAGGGAAAAAGGGTTTCTTTTGTCTGCACAAAAGACAAATACAACTGGGTTTTTTTCTAACTACTTTGGCAGCATGCTCTGAAGAAATACAAATGGGTTTTGAGTTTTGTACAACTGGGTTTGTAAAATAGTTTATACAATTTTCTAAAACCCATATGGGACTTTGGAGAAATACATCAGGGTTTTTGTCAATTGATGAGGGATCGAATGAGCCAGAAGCCCAATTTTGAAAAGCCACAATAACATAATGGGGTAAAATTTCTTGAATGGGTCCTAAACTAGTACACCATTATAGGAACTGATTAGGGAGAGGAATTTTAGGCATTTTTGTATCAAAATGATACAACCAAGAAAGGCTCATTTCTTGATTTTATATATAAAACATTTTGAACATTGCATCTACATAATCCCATTAGCTATAATATTGAGGATCAAATGTTCTTGAAAACTTTTTCACTTTTTTGGTACCACTCCAAAAAGATGGAGTGAGTACTTTTTTTTTATTTAATTTATTTAATTTTTTTTTATGGTACACTTAGAGTGCGATATTTGTGATTGATCAGTTGGTTTTAGATTGTGATTAATGATTGCAGAGTTTGTATAAACTAAAATGAATTCATAAATTTTTTATTCTTTTTTAAATCACTTGGGAAGAAATGGGAAATTGTTTAGGAGATACTTTTGGACAATTTTCAGAGGATTGGATTCAGACTTAAATTCTGATTTAATTATGAAAAATGGGTGATGGCAAGGTTTCACTTGATAATGAGATCTAATAGGTCGGTCAAATCTGGATGACTGCTGTTGTGGGACAGAAGACACATTAGATGGAGGCCTAGTCACTTGAGAAGATGACACATTGGATGCTACTTGAGAGCAAAATTCGTGGTTTTAGGAATATTTCCTAATGCTTGAAATCTATTTGAAGAAGGCGCATTGGAAGATCTAGGATTCGGAGTTGGAGGAATGGGGGGCCTGATGCGAGAAACTATACTCCCTTGGGGGGAGTTGGCCATCATATAGGAATTGCTTGACATTGTTTTTCTAATTGGACATTCTTTCCTGAAAATCATCAATTGAAAATTTATAAAGATCAGTTGGCTTTTTGCAATAATATACTTTATAGTTTGAAAAATTATGGGCAAGTAATCCATGACACTTGTCAGATCCACAATTTCCACAAGAAGTCATGATTTTGGGAGGAGGAAAACGCCAACTGGGTGCGGGATGGATACATTATATAAAGTTTTGCTAATTTAAAAAATAAAATTCTTAACATCTTTTTGTAGAACATCTTTTGCAAATATTTGTTTTGATTCTTTTGAAGCCAAATCTATAACAAGTTTTCCTTGGTTTCTTACATTTTGTTTCAAAATACCGCCAAATGCTACATTTGAGGCATCAGTTTCTACAATCTTGTGTAAGTTTGGATTAGGTAATCCTAAATATTGTAGGTTCTTCACATGTTGTTTAATTTTCTTGACAATTTTAGTATGTACCTCTGTCCAAGGAATAGGATTTTGCTTTAATCTTTAAAAAAGAGGCTTGCACATTTTTATGAGATCTTGGTAAAAATCTGACACATAATTAAGGAACAAATCTCTATATTGGTACATTTAAGGGAATTACCTATAAAGTACATGGGAGTACACTTAATTTCTAGCAAACTTTCAGCCAAGGATCGTTGGCCTCCTTGACAAGATTGATCACATAATTGCCTCTTATGTTCCAAGCACCTATCACTTGCAGGCAGGTTACACTACTAAAATCAATCCTCTTTAGCATTGATATTTAATGGTGTAATTTGGTCATCCTTCTCAAGCAAGTTATTAAAACCATTGAGCAAAAAATAATTAGCAGATTTTTATTGAGAGGATGTGAGACAAAAGCTCCTAGGTTGAAAGTTTTATGGGAAATGGCATGTTCCAAAAAGGAAGGTGGATTAGACATGAAAGAATTGGAGAATAAAATAAAGAAGCATATGTCGGCCTTTTGGAAGGTTCACATGGCGTTCCTAAGATTACTTGATGATAGTGTTTGGACGTCCATTGACATAAACCTAAGGCTGAATGGGATAAAGCTATGCTTGCTCATAATGTTATTTTCTATGGTATTTCTATTGATGAGTTTCTATGTTATTTTAAAATAATTTAAATGCAGATATTGCATTTTAAAAAATGACAAATAGATTTTTTTTTATTGATCAATTCAGTATTTACTGTGCAAAAAGTGCACTCCGTTTGCCATTTTGATTTTTCAATTAAAGGGTTAGTGGTAGGGACCAAAATGAACATGGTTTTTCGTTTTTAGGGATTCAGGTAAGCGCAACTAAAAAGTAGAGATCAAAATGAAAATTAGCCCAAAATGTAAATGAGATAGTTGTTCAGATAATTGAAAGCCGTTGTTGCTGTGTTGTTGTCGCTTACGTAATTAACCAATATTCCCTTTTCGCAAAGTAAATCCCTATCTTTGGTAGTATTGATAAGGAAATTCAAGAGGACAAAGTAATCTGTAATGTATGCATTTTCTATATGATGGGATTGCTCTAATGTAATTAGGTTTCTAAAAAGAACTATTGTCTCCTCGTGTATCCCTAAGCTTGCATTTCCAAAACTCCGTTTTTTGAATCGAATTTTATGTCAAGCACGCTATTCTTCGAACTTACGTTAAACTTTACTCCTGCCTCTTGCAGTTGTGTTGCCGAGTATAAAAGTTTAGTCACTTTACTGTTTCTTGCCGGTAAGGGTGAACGTAGAAGAAAGGTCCTAATCAGATCTGTGAGGTGTAGTATCTCCACATTGACATCGACATCCTCAGGGGCCATCCGTGTGAAAGTTGTATAACACAAAGAATTTAAAAGAAAGTTCAATTAAAGAGAGGGAGTTTGAGTCATCTGGAAAGGAAAGGTCAAACAGTTTCTTTAAAAGAAAGAATGGAAGCTGATTTTCAAGTAACATCAAGTCAATCCTCACAGAAACAGGCAGCCCAGGTTCTGCCATTATAGGATCGTCCTCTTCTGCCCTTATAGGATCATCCTGTTCCTTACGGGGGTAAGCAACTCTAAAGAAAAGCTTAAGAATGTAGATCGCATCCATCAGGATCATTTTCACAAAATCATCACTGCTCATGCTAGACACAATAGTCTCTGCATACCAAGGGCGAATGTTTTTTTCCATCTTTGTTATAGCACTGACTAAATTCTTCAAGTTTGTTTTAGCCCGATTAATGAAACACTCAAGATACCATACTTTACACTTTTCCATGGGTCGTAATTTCTCAGTGGAGTGGTGAATAGGGCCAACTGAAATAACCTGAGGAGTGTAGACTTCTTCAGCCACTTGGCGATTGCGAAGGTGATCTGGAACATTGATACGACCCGTTATTGAGAATGGAGGCTGCGAACTTGCAAGTTGCAAACATTGTTGTGATGTCCTTCGCCAACCCTTCTATTTGAGTTTCATTTCCACTTGAAGTGTTTGCTTTCTCGAATGTCATAAATTAACCGGGAATTTGTGTACATTATATGTACAGATTGTCTGGATTTGCAGAAAAATTGAATATACTGAATTGCGTAAATTCATTGGGAAATTGTGTATATTATATGTGCGGATTGTCTGGATTTACAGAAAAATTGAAAATCTAGAATTGCGTAAATTTAACAGGATATTGTGAACGTTATATGTACGGATTGTCTAGATGTTCAGAAAATTTGAATATCCTGAATTGCGTAAATTCAACGGGACATTGTGTACATTATTTCCACAGAAAGTCTGGATTTTTAGAAAAATTAAATATCCAGAATTGCGTAACTTCAACGGATAATTGTTTACATCATATGTACGGAATGTACGGATTTGCTGAAAAATTGAAAATCCCAAATTGTGTAAATTCATCAGGAAATTGTGTACATTACATGTACAGAATGTCTAGATTTGCAATAAAATTGAATTTCTGGAATTGCGTAAATTCAACGGAAAATTGTGTACATTATATGTACAGAATGTCTACATTTGCAGAAAATTTGAATATCAAGAATTGCGTAAATTCAACTGAAAATTGTGTACATTATATGTACGGACTGTTCAGAATTGCAGAAAAATCGAATATACCGAATGACATAAATTCATCGGGAAATTGTGTACATTATATGTACGGATAGTCTGGATTTGCAGAAAAATTGAATATTCAGAATTGCGTAAATTTAAAGGGAAATTTTGTACATTATATGGACGGAATGTCTGGATTTTCAGAAAATTTGAAAACCCAAAATTGCGTAAATTGAACGATAAATTGTGTATATTATATGTACGGAAAGTCTGAATTTTCAGTAAAATTGAAAATCCAGAATTGCGTAAATTCAAAGTGAAATTCTGTACATTATATGTACAGATTGTCCGGATTTTCAAAAAAAATTGAATATCCAGAACTGCTTTAATTTATCGTGAAATTGTGTACATTATATGTACGGATTGTCTGGATTTGAAGAAAAATTGAAAATCCAGAATTGCCTGAATTCAACAAAAATTGTGTAATTTAAATGTACGAATTGTCTAGATCTGCAGAAAATTTGAATATCAAGAATTGTGTAAATTCAACGAGGAATTGTGTATATTATACGTACGGATTGTCAGGATTTGCAGAAAAATCAAATTTCCCGAATGACATAAATTCATCGGGAAATTGTGTACATTATATGTACGGATTGTCTGGATTTGCAGAAAAATTGAATATCCAGAATTGCGTAAATTCAATGGAAAATTTTGTACGTGATATGTACGGAATGTCTGGATGTGCAGAAAAATTGAATATCCAGAATTAGGTAAATTCAACGGGAAATTTTGTACTTTATATATACGGATTGCCTGGATTTGTAGCAAAATTGAATGTCCTTCATTGCGTAAATTCAACGCGAAATTGGGTAGTTTATATGTACAGAATGTCCGGATTTTTAGAAAAATTGAATATCCAAAACTGCGTAAATTCAACGGGAAGTTGTTTACCTTATATATACGGAATGACTAGATTTGCAGAAAAATTGAAAATCCAGAATTGCGTATATTCAACGGGAAATTGTGTACATTATATGTACAGAATGTCTGGATTTTTAGAAAAATTGATTATCCAAAATTGCGTAATTTCAATGGGAAATTGTGTACAATATATGTACGGATTGTCTATATTTGCAGAAAAATTGAATATCCTGAATGCCATAAATTCATCTGGAAATTGTGTACATTATATGTACGGATTGTCTGGATTTGCAGAAAAATTGAATATCCAGAATTGCGAAAATTGAACGGGAAATTATGTACATTAAATGTACGGAATGTCTGGATTTACAGAAAAATTGAATATCGAGAATTGCGTAAATTCAATGGGAAATTGTGTAAATTATATATATGGAATGACTGCATTTGCAAAAAATTCGAATATCTAGAATTGCGTAAATTCATCGAGAAATTGTGTACATTATATGTACGGATTGTCTAGGTTTACAAAAAAATCGAATATCCTGAATGGCATAAATTCATCTAGAAATTGTGTACATTATACATACGGAATGTTTGGATTTACATAAAAATTAAATATCGAGAATTGCATAAATTCAACGGGAAATTGTGTACATTATATATACGAAATTACTGGATTTGCAAAAAATTCGAATATCCAGAATTGCGTAAATTCATCAGGAAATTGTGTACATTAAATGTACGGAATGTCTGGATTTTTAGAAAAATTGATTATCCAGAATTGCGTAATTTCAACGGGAAATTGTGTACATTTTATGAACGGATTTACTAGATTTGCAAAAAAATCGAATATCCTGATTGGCATAAATTCATGTTGAAATTGTGTACATTATATGTACGGATTGTCGGGATTTACAGAAAAATTGAATATCCTGAATTGCGTAAATTCAACGGGACATTGTGTACATTATATGCACAGAAAGTCTGGATTTTTAGAAAAATTGAATATCCAGAATTACGTAAATTCAACGGGAAATTGTGTACATTAAATGTACGGAATATACGGATTTGCTGAAAAATTGAAAATCCCTAATTGCGTAAATTCATCAGGAAATTGTGTACATTATATGTACGAAATGTCTGGATTTGCAAACAAAATTGAATTTTTGAAATTGCTTAAATTCAACGGGAAATTGTGTACATTATATGTACAGAATGTGTGCATTTGGAGAAAAATTGAATATCAAGAATTGCGTAAATTCAACTGAAAATTGTGTACATTATATATACGGATTGTCTAGATTTATAGAAAAATTGAATTTCCTGAATGGCATAAATTCATCTGGAAATTGTGTACATTATATGTACGGATTGTCTGGATTTGCAATAAAATTGAATATCCTGAGTTGCGTAAATTCAACGGGAAATTTTGTACATTATATGTACGGATTGTCAGGATTTGCAGAAAAATCGAATATCTCGAATGTGATAAATTAACCGGGAAATTGTGTACATTATATGTATAGATTGTCTGGATTTGCAGAAAAATAGATTATACTGAATTGCGTAAATTCATTGGGAAATTGTGTATATTATATGTAAGGATTGTCTGGATTTGCAGAAAAATTGAAAATTTAGAATTGCGTAAATTGAACAGCATATTGTAAACGCTATATGTACGGATTTTCTGGATTTTCAGAAAATTTGAATATCCTGAATTGCGTAAATTCAACGGAAAATTGTGTACATTATATGTACAGAAAGTCTGGATTTTTAGTAAAATTGAATATCCAGAATTGAGTAACTTCAACAGGAAATTGTTTACATTATATGTACGAAATGTACGGATTTGCTGAAAAATTGAAAATCCCGAATTGCGTAAATTCATCAGGAAATTGTGTACATTATACGTACGGAATGTCTAGATTTGCAAAAAAATTGAATTTCTGGAATTGCATAAATTCAACGAGAAATTGGGTACGTTATATGTACAGAATGTCTACATTTGCAGAAAATTTGAATACCAAGAATTGTGTAAATTCAACTGAAAATTGTGAATATTATATGTACGGATTGTCCAAATTTGCAGAAAAATCGAATATCCCGAATGGCACAAATTCATCGATAAATTGTGTACATTATATATACGGATAGTCTGGATTTGCAGAAAAATTGAATATTCAGAATTACGGAAATTTAAAGGGAAATTTTGTACATTATATGTACGGAATGTCTGGATTTTCAGAAAATTTGAAAAGAATTTCCTATTTGAGGTGGCTGTGGCATGGATGACAATTTAAAAGGAGGCCATAATAGGAAAATGAATATTTTTAAAGTCTTTTTTAGTCATCCAAAAGTGGTTGATATAAATAGTTTGTATTCTAAAAGAGGTGGGTGTCTTATTTCAAACTAGAAGGGAGGTAAGTACAATTTTTCCATTCTTTTACTTCATTTTCAGATGAATTCAAAACCATTCAATTATACCCCAAATCTAATAACAACAACAAAATTAACAATCTAAACTTTTGGTGTTAACATGGGGAATTTAGATAGAATATTTTTCTACACTATATCATAGAAAGGGGAACCAAATAGATTGGGGAGACAACGCAGAAAAAGAAGTGAGTCAAGCCCACTTACAAAACAAGAGGCTCACTTAATATCCTATTTCAGAAAGGAATAGAACTCCCAAGTGATTTTTGTTGTTGTTGTTGAGAAAAAGGTATTTATGACTTATGAGAAGTGAGTTTGTAAGAAGAGTAATGCTACAGACACAAACTATTCTACGAACATTTTACAAACTGCTAATGTGGCATGCTCCAGTGTGGCATGCTCCGTATCAGCTTTTAAAAACTAAAATGCCATGAAAGATATTAGCAAAAAAAAAAAAAAAAACCCCTCCTAAACAAAAAACATATCACCTAACAAAACTTTTCTAAAACCCTCAAGCTTCTTTGCCTCCCTCCTCCCCCCCTCCCTCCCTCCCTCCCTACCTATTGCATCTCCTCTACCTCCCTCCCTCCCTCCTTGCCTCTACTGTCTCAAATCCCAAATCAACAATCTGCTTCCTCTTGCCCATACCTCCACCCCACCACATGATTGCATTTTATTATCGGCAAATAGTTGTAGCTCCATCGGAGATGGTTTTGTTGGGCTACAATTAACAAATTCTAGTTTAAGCCAATTCTAGGAAAAGTTTTTCTGTATGTGGTTTTTCTTTTTTGGAATAATTTTTTCTATGTGATTGATATTTAATTTTTAAGATTTATTTTCAATTGCACATAGTGTCATCCAAGTCAAGTTTCGAATGGTGGATATATATGATGCCATATTTTGGCACTCCTTTATTTCCTTGAAACCAAATGCAGGTATAGTTTATCATTTATAATTCATTTTATACTATTTATTTGTATTTTTTGCCAATATATTTAATTTGATTGCAGAGTCATCCTAATCAAAGAGCGGTAACTAGTAATAACCCAAGATATTTTGGCATTCCGAGAAGCAATATACACCAACTATTAGTAATTCCTTAACTTTTATTCAATCTTATACTTGTTAAGAAATTTAATTTAACCTTTTTTTTTTTGGTTTAATGAAATTTCTATTTGTAAGGTCATCCAAATCAATTTTTGGGAAGTGGATGTCTTGGGCCAAATACTGACTAGCTTAGTGTTTAAGGAACACAACAACATCATATAAAAAACTTTAATCATTTGGATCTACTACAAGTATTATTATTGCACTGTATATTTAACTATGTCAATTATAAGCACGTGGATTTCTAAATAATGTGATACATTTTCTTTTGTTCTTTATGTAGGCTTAACATCATGGGCATTAATTTAAGGATCAAGAGGCTGGCAACTTCAGTAAAAATTAAGTTCGACTTGATCAAGATGACAAAATTTATGCTTTTCCTTTTTGTGGTGAACACAACATATTAGAAATGGGTGGTTTTGGTTCTTCATTTGTAATGGATATTGTGGTATTACATGTGTGGGGGGAAAGCTTTTTTTTTTTTTTTTTTTTTTTTTTTTTTTTTAAGCACAAATGGTGACTTACAACAAGAGCTTCTTTTTTATTTAATTTTTTTTGAGCTTTACAACTATAGCTTCTGTATAACTTGAATTTGTCAAGCTTTATTCATTGAAATTTCTTTCAAATTTTGTCAAATCATGAATAAAGAGATGGATATCTTTGCTCTATATTTATGTTATTAAGAGATGGACATGTTTGATCCTCATTATGTTGATGTCACATTGCCCATCTTTTGAGTTATTTTTTGTTATTGGGTTATTTTTTGTTATTGTAGAACATTGTACATCCTAAATTATGCTCATTTTGGGATATATAGAGATATAACTCTCTTTTTTTTTTTTTAGTGTAACTTGTTTTGGTCAAATTCGTTACATAACCTACTTTAACACGAACTAGATACATATACAACAATACAATATCAAGGGACATACCCTCTAATACAACAAAGCCCCTACTTGAATAGAGGACAACTCATTATCAGATTAAAAAAACAGCTAAACCTTAAAGCTGAAAATAAGTAGACCAGGAAAAACACTGAAAAAAAAAAATTTGCATCTTGGCAATAGTGAATTTTATCAAGGTACTGCATTCTTCTTCTTCTTCTTCTTCTTCTTCTTCTTATATATATATATATATATATATATATATGTATACAATATTAAGGGGCATACTCCTTGCCAAGTTACACTAATGTAGCTTTCAACAACAAGATAAATGACAAAATCAAGTCAACAACAGGTACAACAAGATAAATGACAAAATCCAAAGTCTTAGGGTGTAAAAGCTATTCATGCAAATCAGCAGGTACAAAAATTTACTTTAGAATATATAGGATTGAACAAAGGTTCCGCAGTATGTTACTCAAAATTAGATTTATATTGCAAATACTCTCAATTGGTATGAATTTCTAAATAGCACCCCTCTGTTTCAAATCTATCCACTTGGGTATGTCAAACCGACTTGCAACTTGCAAGACTCAAAATATGAATTAAACAAATTTGAGCAAAAATTTAATTTACATTTGTAAACACAGAAAATCTCCACATTATTCAAAAGCTCAAAATACAGAAAAATTCTTTTTGGTTGTTAGTTATTACGACCCATTCCAATTTTTTTTGTTTTGTTTATATAATCCATTGGATTGCCTCAAGGCCATAGATATTGCAATACTTTACACCAATCCAGAACTGCTTTAATTTATCGTGAAATTGTGTACATTATATGTATGGATTGTCTGGATTTGCAGAAAAATTGAAAATCCAGAATAGCCGGAATTCAACGAAAATTGTTTAAGTTAAACGTACGAATTGTCTAGGTCTGCAGAAAATTTGAATATCAAGAATAGTGTAAATTCAACAAGAAATTGTGTATATTATACGTACGGATTGTCAGGATTTGCAGAAAAATCGAATATCCCGAATGACATAAATTCATCGGGAAATTGTGTACATTATATGTACGGATTGTCTGGATTTACAAAAAAATTGAATATCCAGAATTGCGTAAATTCAATGGAAAATTTTGTACGTTATATGTACGGAATGTCTGGATGTGCAGAAAAATTGAATATCCTGAATTAGGTAAATTCAACGGGAAATTATGTACTTTATATGTACAGATAGCCTGGATTTGTAGCGAAATTAAATATCCTTCATTGCGTAAATTCAACGCGAAATTGGGTAGTTTATATGTACAGATTGTCCAGATTTTTAGAAAAATTGAATATCCAAAACTGCGTAAATTCAACGGGAGATTGTTTACATTATATGTACGGAATGACTAAATTTGCTGAAAAATTGAAAATCCAGAATTACGTAAATTCAACGGGAAATTGTGTACATTATATGTTCGGAATGTCCGGATTTTTAGAAAAATTGATTATCCAAAAAAGCGTAATTTCAACGGGAAATTGTGACATTATATGTACGGGTTGTTTGGATTTGCAGAAAAATTGAATATCCAGAATTGCGTAAATTGAACGGGAAATATTCTACATTATATGTACGGATTGTCTGGATTTACAGAAAAATCGAATATCTCGAATGGCATAAATTCATCGTGAAATTGTGTACATTATATGTACAAACTGTCTGGATTTGCAGAAAAATTGGATATCCAGAATTGCGTAAATTCAACGGGAAATTTTGTACATTATATGCACGGATTGTCAGGATTTGCAAAAAAATCGAATATCTCGAATGTCATAAATTATCCGGGAAATTGGGTACATCATATGTACGAATTGTCTGGATTTACATAACAATTGAATATCCAGAATTGCGTAAATTCATCGGGAAATTTTGTACATTATATGTACGGATTGTCTGGATTTGCAAAAAAAATGAATATCCAGAAATGCATAAATTCAACGGGAAATTGTGTACATTATATGTATAGATTGTTTGGATTTGCAGAAAAATTGAACACACTGAATTGCGTAAATTCATTGGGAAATTGTGTACATTATATGTACAGATTGTCCGGATTTGCAGAAAAATTGAAAATCTAGAATTGCGTAAATTCAACAGGATATTGTATACGTTATATGTACGGATTGTCTGGATTTTCAGAAATTTTGAATATCCTGAATTGCGTAAATTCAACGGGACATTGTGTACGTAATATGCACAGAAAGTCTGGATTTTTAGAAAATTTGAATATCCAGAATTGTGTAAATTCAACGGGAAATTGTTTACATTATATGTACGGAATGTACGGATTTGTTGAAAAATTGAAAATCCCTATTTGCGTAAATTCATCAGGAAATTGTGTACATTAAATGTACGAAATGTCTGGATTTGCAAAAAAATTGAATTTCTGGAATTGCGTAAATTTAACGGGAAATTGTGTACATTATATGTACAGAATGTCTGCATTTGGAGAAAATTTGAATATCAAGAATTGCGTAAATTCAACTGAAAATTGTGTACATTATATGTACGGATTGTCTAGATTTATAGAAAAATCGAATTTCCTGTATGGCATAAATTCATCTGGAAATTGTGTACATTATATGTACGGATTGTCTGGATTTGCAGAAAAATTGAATATCTAGAATTGCATAAATTCAACGGGAAATTTTGTACATTATATGTACGGATTGTCAGGATTTGCAGAAAAATCGAATATCTCGAATGTCAAAAATTAACCGGGAAATTGTGTACATTATATGTACAGATTGTCCGGATTTGCAAAAAAATTGAATATACTGAATTGCCTAAATTCATTGGGAAATTGTGTACATTATATGTACGGATTGTTTGCATTTGCAGAAAATTTGAAAATCTAGAATTGCGTAAATTCAACAGGATATTGTGAACGTTATATGTACGGATTGTCTAAATTTTCAGAAAATTTGAATATCCTGAATTGCGTAAATTCAATGAGACATTGTGTACAATATATGCACAGAAAATTTGGATATTTAGAAAAATTGAATATCCAGAATTGCGTAACTTCAACGGGAAATTGTTTACATTATATGTACGGAATGTACGGATTTGCTGAAAAATTGAAAATCCCAAATTGTGTAAATTCATCAGGAAATTGTGTACATTACATGTACGGAATGTCTAGATTTGCAAAAAAATTGAATTTCTAGAATTGCGAAAATTCAACGGGAAATTGTGTACATTATATGTACAGAATGTCTACATTTGCAGAAAATTTGAATATCAAGAATTACGTAAATTCAACTGAAAATTGTGTACATTATATGTACGGATTGTCCAGATTTGCAGAAATATCGAATATCCCAAATGGCATAAATTCATCGGGAAATTGCGTACATTATATGTACGGATAGTCTGGATTTGCAGAAAAATTGAATATTCCGAATTGCGTAAATTTAAAGGGAAATTTTGTACATTATATGTACGGAATGTCTGGATTTTCAGAAAATTTGAAAATCCAAAATAGCGTAAATTGAACGAGAAATTGTGTATTTTATATGTACGGAAAGTCTAGATTTGCAGTAAAATTGAAAATCCAGAATTGCGTAAATTCAAAGGGAAATTCTGTACATTATATGTACAGATTGTCTGGATTTTCAAAAAAAATTGAATATCCAGAACTGCTTTAATTTATCGTGAAATTGTGTACATTATATATACGGATTGTCTGGATTTGCAGAAAAATTGAAAATCCAGAACTGCCTGAATTCAACGAAAATTGTGAAAGTTAAACATACGAATTGTCTAGGTCTGAAGAAAATTTGAATAACAAGAATTGTGTAAATTCAACGAGAAATTGTGTACATTATACGTACGGATTGTCCGGATTTATAGAAAAATCGAATATCCCGAATGACATAAATTCATCGGGAAATTGTGTACATTATATGTACGGATTGTCTGGATTTGCAGAAAAATTAAATATCCAGAATTGTGTAAATTCAATGGAAAATTTATTACGTTATATGTACAGAATGTCTGGATGTGCAGAAAAATTGAATTTCCAGAATTAGGTAAATTCAACGGGAAATTATGTATTTTATATGTATGGATTGCCTGGATTTGTAGCAAAATTGAATATCCTTCATTGCGTGAATTCAACGCGAAATTGGGTAATTTATATGTACAGAATGTCCGGATTTTTAGAAAAATTGAATATCCAAAACTGCGTAAATTCAACAGGAAGTTGTTTACCTTATATGTACGGAATGACTAGATTTGCAGAAAAATTGAAAATCCAGAATTGCGTAAATTCAACGGGAAATTCGGTACATTATATGTACGGAATGTCTATATTTTTAGAAAAATTGATTATCTAAAATTGCGTAATTTCAACGGGAAATTGTGTACATTATATGTACGGATTGTCTAGATTTGCAGAAAAATCAAATATCCCGAATGCCATAAATTCATCTGGAAATTGTGTACATTATATGTACGGATTGTCTGGATTTGCAGAAAAATTGAATATCCAGAATTGAGAAAATGGAACGGGAAATTATGTACATTAAATGTACGGAAAGTCTAGATTTACAGAAAAATTGAATATAGAGAATTGCGTAAATTCAATGGGAAATTGTGTACATTATATATATGGAATGACTGCATTTGCAGAAAATTCGAATATCTAGAGTTGCGTAAATTCATCGGGAAATTGTAAAATTTCAACGGGAAATTGTGTACATTATATGTACAGATTGTCTAGATTTGCAAAAAAATCGAATATCCTGAATGGCATAAATTGATATAGAAATTATATGTACGGAATGTTTGGATTTACATAAAAATTGAATTTCGAGAATTGCGTAAATTCAACGGGAAATTGTGTACATTATATATACAAAATGACTGGATATGCATAAAATTCGAATATCCAGAATTACGTAAATTCATCAGGAAATTATGTACATTATATGTACGGAATGTCTGGATTTTTAGAAAAATTGAATATCCAGAATTGCGTAATATCAACTGGAAATTGTGTACATTTTATGTACGGATTTTCTAGATTTTCAGCAAAAAAATCGAATATCCTGATTGCAATAAATTCATCTTGAAATTATGTACATTATATGTACGGATTGTCGAGATTTGCAGAAAAATTGAATATCCAAAATTTGCGTAAATTCAACGAGAAATTATGTACATTATATGTACGGATTGTCTTGATTTGCAAAAAAATTGAATATCTAGAATTGCGTAAATTCATCGGGAAATTGTGCACATTATATGTACGGAAAGTCTGGATTTGCAGAAAAATTGAATATCCAGAATTTCGTAAGTTCACTGGGAAATTCTGTACGTTATATGTACGGAATGTCTGGATCTGCAGAAAAATTGAATATCCAGAATTGCGTAAATTAAACAGGAAATTGTTTACATTATATGCACGGAACTTCTGGATTTGCAGAAAAATTAAATATCCAGAATTGCATAAATTCAACAGGAAATTGTGTACATTATACGTACGGATTGTCAGAATTTTTAGAAAAATTGATTATCCAAAATTGCGTAATTTCAACGGGAAATTGTGTACATTATATGTACGGATTGTCTAGATTTGCAGAAAAATTGAATATCCTGAATGGCATAAATTCATTTGGAAATTGCGTACATTATATTTACGGATTGTCTAGATTTTAGGAAAAATTGAATATCCAGAATTGCGTAAATTGAACAGGAAATTGTATACATTAAATGTACGGAATGTCTAGATTTTCAGAAATATTGAATATCAAGAATTGCATAAATTCAACGGGAAATTGTGTATATTATATATACAGAATAACTGGATTTGCAGAAAATTCGAATATCCAGAATTGCGTAAATTCATCGGGAAATTGTGTACATTATCTGTACGGAATGTCTGGATTTATAGAAATATTGATTATCCAGAATTGCGTAATTTCAAGGAAACTCCACAATGATGACAGAGATGTTGCTTCTTCTGTTTAGGCTTTTGAGAGTTAGCCTTCTTAGCTCTAAGGTTTTTAGCTTCCTTCTTCTCAAGCTTAGAGAGTGCTCCTAAGATAGATTTACCCTTGTTTAAGTTCTCACTAGCTAGTTCAGTTTTAACAACATTGTTCTCAATTTCAACATTATTACTAGGAGGAACAAAAACAGTAGTGCTAGTAGAAGCAATATTAGAAGAAGAGAGACCATACCCTAAACCAGTTCGATCGGAAGCAGATTTCTGAAGATTTAGCATCTCATCAAGTTTTGCACTTGAAGTCCTTTCCAATTGAGCTCTGACTTGAAATAGCTTCGCTTCAAGCTTCTTGGTCTTCTTAGCTAAGAATTTATTTTCAAACCTCAGTGCTCCAATAGTTTGATTGGCTTCATCAAATTTTGTGGAAAGCTCTTCATGATCAAGTTCCACATCACTGAGCTTCTTGGTGACCAACCTATAAAGTTTCTTATGTTTCTCAGAAAGCTTGTATAGTTACTCATAGGCTGTATGGATATCATCTTCATCATCCATCTTCTCAAACTTGGACTCCACCAATTCCTCTTCTTCATCTACATCTTCAACAATCCCCTCAATAGGGTTGACAGTGGCAGTGAAGGCGTTCAGGATTCCGTCATCCTTATTGTTGGAATCATCCTCAGGCTCGATGTCGCTCAAAGTAGTAGCGAGTGCCTTGCTCTTCCCAATGTTCTTGAGATATGTAGGACACTCCTGTTTCATGTGACTGAAGCCTTGAAACCGAAAGCACTTAGGTCCTGCGGGAATAGTGTACTGATCGCCATCCCTAGCATCCTTCTTCCTTTTGTCTTGACTCTTGAACTGAGAAGAACTGGATTGCCTACGGTCCTTGTCGAAGCCCTTCCCATTGGCATTCTTCATGAACTTCTTGAATTGCTTGGTGATGTAGGACTTCGTCTTGGAATCTTAATCTTCTGAAGACTCATTCGTGTCACTGCTCTTGGTCTTTAGTGACATGCTCTTGCTCTTACCCGACTTACCAATCCTCGTTAACCCTAGCTTGTAGGTCTGCAGATTACCAACTAGCTCTATCAAAGGGATCTTGTCAATATCTTTTGATTCCTCGATCGCCGTAATCTTGGCATGAAATCTCTCGGGTAGAGATCTGAGCACCTTTCTCACAATCTTGGGTTCAGGAATGGTTTCCCCAAAATTGAAAGCTGAGTTCACTATGTCATTGAGCTTGGCATAGAACTCATTAAACGACTCATCCTCCTCCATCTTAATCTCTTTGAAGCTTGTAGTGAGCCTCTGAAACTTCAAATCCTTGATAGCTTTAGTTCCTTCATAGGTTTTCTAGAGGATGGTCTATACTTCCTTTGCAGTTTCAGTGGAGGATATCTTCTTGAACTTCTCATTAGTGACTGCACTGAATAAGACATTCAATGCCTTGCTGTTGAAATTTGCCGCCTTGATCTTAGCATTATCCCAATCAGCCAGCGCTTTTGTAGGCTTGGTCCAGCCTATCTCTACAGCTTGCCACACTTTCTCATCTAAAGACTGCAAGAAAGCTCTCATGCGTACTTTCCAGTATGCATAGTTAGTGCCATCAAATAAAGGAGGTATGATTAAAGACTGTCCTCTATCCATGACAAACATGGGTCAATGGATCAAACATAGCAAAGATTAACCCTAATCAGAGTGTGCTTGTTCTGATACCACTTGATAGGCCAAGAACGTATTGACCCCTTGTGATGAATTAATTGATTAATTAGCCAAGTTTATTAATTAATCAAATTAACATGCAAATGCGTGGTAGCACAAACAAATCACTAATTAAACTAAGTATGTAGCGAAAAATAAATAGACACGGTGATTTGTTTACAAATGGGGAAAACCTACACGACAAAAACCCCACCGGATGATTTTCAGGTCACCACTCCCGAAATTTCACTATTATCACAACAAGTGGTTACAAGTAAAGGAATCCCAGTACCTTATACCAACCTACAGTTGAACCCTTACCCCAATACCTAATTGGACTTGTTCTGTAGTGACAATTTCTCCTTTTGATGCACGGCTCTCAGTACGTGATTAACTAATTGCGTGGATCTTAGTACGCGACTTCAATCACCAACTAGAGAAGGTTGTTGGCTGCAAAGTTTTTCAGTTCATCCAGACGATGAAGATCAAGAAGATGCTTGGTTACAAAACCCTACGGTGTACAAACACAGCAACTTCTTCACAAGAGATGAACTAGGGCAAATTCTGTCTCCGGTCATAATTTGCTTGAACAAACTTTGCTCAACACTTGTGCAACTTGTGAACACTTTGACGTCTCTTAAAATAATCCTTTTATATGTCTAGGGCTGTGAGAAAAGAAGGCACAAAGACACATTCACGGATCCCAAGAAAACAGAACAGAAAATCTGTTTTTCTTAAACCTCGACAGATAACATCTGTTGAGATGCTGTCGAGCAGCTGTCGAGCCACGGGGTTGGAACAGCTTCTTAAGCTCGATAGATAGCTAGCTGTCGAGCTTTAATGACAGGCACTTTTCAGCTTGAATCTTGGACAGACTTGCATGGCTTCAACACTTGATCTTGAAACAAGGTTTCTTGAAGTATTAAACACATCCTAGATCCAAATACAATTAAAGTGCGTTTTGTCAAAAGATTAGCTAATTACATAAAGTAGTGACATATGTTCCTAACAAGTGAATCACAAATGTACTAACAGAAATAAATTGTTTAACATAAATATTGCTTAATTGAAGCTAACAATCCACATCCAACATTTAAATGACAGAAAGATGGTAATTTGAGAGTTACCATTGCCAACCAGCACCATGGCCATGCAAGGTAGGGGAGTATACCCAATGGAGATAGAAGATTTTACCATGTAGCATTGGTTGAGATGGTAATTGTTTTTGTACCGGCTATGATTTTTGTTTTAATGGGAAAATTACACTAACCTTTGCTTTAGGTTTTCTGTTATTACACTTGTGGTGGGCCTTTTATGATTTTAGGCTGGACTGCCTCTTACTGTACTGAGGCCCAAGTGTTCTGGATAAGAGAGTTGGGATCGGTCCAATTGCAACTCACCTTGGTCCGACTTGTGCACAAACTATGCCCCGTTTGTTGAAACTTTGGTCACTTGCCCATGGCAGGCGAAGCTGTTACAGAAGAGTTATGGTAAATACATACAGTATGACAATAAAGGCAATACGCTTCCCGTTAGACAAAATAAATAAGGAATCCTTAAGTAAAGTAGGAAAAGAACGATATAAGAAACACGTTATAAGTGAAATTGCAAAGGCAATAAAGGAAATAATTTCGATAAATAGTGAAATCAAAAGGTAAAGGTTAGTCTGTCGTGTTCAACTGTGCTACAGGACTAATACCAAGGAGGGAACCACTTCCTCAACGTGGATAACCTCGTAGGAAAATCCTGCTATAGAAATTATCTACTTTGTGGGAACGGACTTGAATGGCCTATGCCCAAGCAAATTCTTTATCCTTAACAGAGGGTAGGCTTTTAGAGGGAGAGAAGGGATTAACCTATTGGTGCATGCCTGCCATTCTACACTCTTTATTTCTCTTCTTTCTATTTTTTCTCCATTTTGTTACTTTGATTCTTTCCCCACTCCTTTTCTTTCTCTCTTAGTGCTTACTCGTGTAGTGTTATGGTGATGGTGGTGCTGTTATTCTTTCCTAGTGGTTGCTACTGTTGCGATGATGTTACTGTGCACTGCAAGGACCCTTTATATACTGCCTGCCGTGACTGGTTTTTACCATTTTAGCTTTTAGCTACTTTTGTCTTGTTTAGGGTGTTCATCCCGACCACCCACTGATTTATCAACTGCCCAGCCACCACCACTTACTTGTGCTGGCTGTGCCACTCCCCATTACCAAACAAAGAAGACTGTTTTGTTTGCTTGCTCATCGTGGCATTCTTATCCGCCACAGTGTGGGTATTCTCTCTTGCTATCCCTCATGGCATGCACCTAGTGGCTCCAACACATCCTTTCTTCTTTTGGGTGGTATGTCATCCCAGCAGGACATCTCCCCCAAAAGAATCTGAGCGGGAAACCCAGAATAGGCTTTCCCTTCTCCCCACTGCCAGACCATACTCTCTCTTACCTCTAACCCATGACCCACCACTCCTGTATTGGCTGGGTACAGGTTGGTAGTGCCTAGGCCTTGCGCGTGCTCCACTTCCTGTGTACGTCAAAAGCTTGTCTGCTGCTCATGCGTTTGCCATGGTCTGGAGGTTCATTTGTGCATTCTGCCGCTCATCCTTGACCTCTTATGGCGTGAATTGTTTTCTGATTTTCCATTCTTTATTAGCTTGCTCCTTTCAAGGGCTGGGCCTTACTTGATTGTGGGTTTTCCTCTCTTTAGCCCATTTTTTGCTCCCTTCGTAATCTTGCTGTCATTCCTGCCATACCACTCTGCTGTTCCTGCCGTGGTGTTATTTGGCCTGTGCTTGCTGGCCTTTTTTAGGCCTACTGCATGTTCTTCTCTCAATGACTCAATATGGTCATGGGATTTATACTCATGCTACTTTGGGCTTTCTTGACCTATTACATTGCTTGTGGGCTCCTTTGTCCCATTTCTTTCTTCTTGGACATCCTTGGCCCATTTGCTTTCCTTGGGCATCCTTGGCCCATTTTCTAATTCTGCATTCTCATGAGCTTTTACTAACTCTTTTGGGCTTCCCTGGCCTAATTACCTTATCCTTCATCCTTGGGGCTCATGGGCTTTCCATCAACCCCTTACTTTCTTACTTCATTACTTCGGGCTTGCTGTGGCCCATTCTTACTTTTCAATATCACATAATACCCATGGGTTTACTACTTCTCTCTCTGGGCTCCTTTAGGCCCATTTGCTTTCCTCAAGGCCCATTTATTTACTTCATGGGCCTATGATCCATTGTTCCTGCCATTCGAGCTTAATGGTTTTTCTATCAATCCACTAACTCTTCTCTGCCCATATTGTTGGGCTTCTTTCTGCTACTGGGCTTCCAAAATGAGCATCAACAACACTCAATTTCCATTTGACACCCATCTCCCCTAAAATGCAAATTATTTACACTGACTTCCCTTGAATGGCTGAAATATCCTATTCGAGTTTAAAAAAGTCCCTAAAAAAAATGCTTTAAAAAATTATGAATTTCCTATTTGAGGTGGCTGTGGCATGGATGACAATTTAAAAGGAGGCCATAATAGGAAAATGAATATTTTTAAAGTCTTTTTTAGTCATCCAAAAGTGGTTGATATAAATAGTTTGTATTCTAAAAGAGGTGGGTGTCTTATTTCAAACTAGAAGGGAGGTAAGTACAATTTTTCCATTCTTTTACTTCATTTTCAGATGAATTCAAAACCATTCAATTATACCCCAAATCTAATAACAACAACAAAATTAACAATCTAAACTTTTGGTGTTAACATGGGGAATTTAGATAGAATATTTTTCTACACTATATCATAGAAAGGGGAACCAAATAGATTGGGGAGACAACGCAGAAAAAGAAGTGAGTCAAGCCCACTTACAAAACAAGAGGCTCACTTAATATCCTATTTCAGAAAGGAATAGAACTCCCAAGTGATTTTTGTTGTTGTTGTTGAGAAAAAGGTATTTATGACTTATGAGAAGTGAGTTTGTAAGAAGAGTAATGCTACAGACACAAACTATTCTACGAACATTTTACAAACTGCTAATGTGGCATGCTCCAGTGTGGCATGCTCCGTATCAGCTTTTAAAAACTAAAATGCCATGAAAGATATTAGCAAAAAAAAAAAAAAAAACCCCTCCTAAACAAAAAACATATCACCTAACAAAACTTTTCTAAAACCCTCAAGCTTCTTTGCCTCCCTCCTCCCCCCCTCCCTCCCTCCCTCCCTACCTATTGCATCTCCTCTACCTCCCTCCCTCCCTCCTTGCCTCTACTGTCTCAAATCCCAAATCAACAATCTGCTTCCTCTTGCCCATACCTCCACCCCACCACATGATTGCATTTTATTATCGGCAAATAGTTGTAGCTCCATCGGAGATGGTTTTGTTGGGCTACAATTAACAAATTCTAGTTTAAGCCAATTCTAGGAAAAGTTTTTCTGTATGTGGTTTTTCTTTTTTGGAATAATTTTTTCTATGTGATTGATATTTAATTTTTAAGATTTATTTTCAATTGCACATAGTGTCATCCAAGTCAAGTTTCGAATGGTGGATATATATGATGCCATATTTTGGCACTCCTTTATTTCCTTGAAACCAAATGCAGGTATAGTTTATCATTTATAATTCATTTTATACTATTTATTTGTATTTTTTGCCAATATATTTAATTTGATTGCAGAGTCATCCTAATCAAAGAGCGGTAACTAGTAATAACCCAAGATATTTTGGCATTCCGAGAAGCAATATACACCAACTATTAGTAATTCCTTAACTTTTATTCAATCTTATACTTGTTAAGAAATTTAATTTAACCTTTTTTTTTTTGGTTTAATGAAATTTCTATTTGTAAGGTCATCCAAATCAATTTTTGGGAAGTGGATGTCTTGGGCCAAATACTGACTAGCTTAGTGTTTAAGGAACACAACAACATCATATAAAAAACTTTAATCATTTGGATCTACTACAAGTATTATTATTGCACTGTATATTTAACTATGTCAATTATAAGCACGTGGATTTCTAAATAATGTGATACATTTTCTTTTGTTCTTTATGTAGGCTTAACATCATGGGCATTAATTTAAGGATCAAGAGGCTGGCAACTTCAGTAAAAATTAAGTTCGACTTGATCAAGATGACAAAATTTATGCTTTTCCTTTTTGTGGTGAACACAACATATTAGAAATGGGTGGTTTTGGTTCTTCATTTGTAATGGATATTGTGGTATTACATGTGTGGGGGGAAAGCTTTTTTTTTTTTTTTTTTTTTTTTTTTTTTTTTAAGCACAAATGGTGACTTACAACAAGAGCTTCTTTTTTATTTAATTTTTTTTGAGCTTTACAACTATAGCTTCTGTATAACTTGAATTTGTCAAGCTTTATTCATTGAAATTTCTTTCAAATTTTGTCAAATCATGAATAAAGAGATGGATATCTTTGCTCTATATTTATGTTATTAAGAGATGGACATGTTTGATCCTCATTATGTTGATGTCACATTGCCCATCTTTTGAGTTATTTTTTGTTATTGGGTTATTTTTTGTTATTGTAGAACATTGTACATCCTAAATTATGCTCATTTTGGGATATATAGAGATATAACTCTCTTTTTTTTTTTTTAGTGTAACTTGTTTTGGTCAAATTCGTTACATAACCTACTTTAACACGAACTAGATACATATACAACAATACAATATCAAGGGACATACCCTCTAATACAACAAAGCCCCTACTTGAATAGAGGACAACTCATTATCAGATTAAAAAAACAGCTAAACCTTAAAGCTGAAAATAAGTAGACCAGGAAAAACACTGAAAAAAAAAAATTTGCATCTTGGCAATAGTGAATTTTATCAAGGTACTGCATTCTTCTTCTTCTTCTTCTTCTTCTTCTTCTTATATATATATATATATATATATATATATGTATACAATATTAAGGGGCATACTCCTTGCCAAGTTACACTAATGTAGCTTTCAACAACAAGATAAATGACAAAATCAAGTCAACAACAGGTACAACAAGATAAATGACAAAATCCAAAGTCTTAGGGTGTAAAAGCTATTCATGCAAATCAGCAGGTACAAAAATTTACTTTAGAATATATAGGATTGAACAAAGGTTCCGCAGTATGTTACTCAAAATTAGATTTATATTGCAAATACTCTCAATTGGTATGAATTTCTAAATAGCACCCCTCTGTTTCAAATCTATCCACTTGGGTATGTCAAACCGACTTGCAACTTGCAAGACTCAAAATATGAATTAAACAAATTTGAGCAAAAATTTAATTTACATTTGTAAACACAGAAAATCTCCACATTATTCAAAAGCTCAAAATACAGAAAAATTCTTTTTGGTTGTTAGTTATTACGACCCATTCCAATTTTTTTTGTTTTGTTTATATAATCCATTGGATTGCCTCAAGGCCATAGATATTGCAATACTTTACACCAAATTTCATATGAATTAATTAAATAAAAAAAAATTCAATACTGAAACAGAGTATAATCGTTGTCATTGTTGTTACCGGGAGGGAGGCAGATGGGATGGCAACACCATGTTCACGGCAGCTCCAGCAACGAATCCGGTGACTTGTGTGGCGGTGGCGTGCATTGGTGAATGGTGGAGTGAAGGCATGGGCAAGAGGGAGCAGTGGGTTTGGGGTTTGTATATAATCACGTTTTTGCGGATTTGGGATTGGAGGGAGGGAGGGAGAGAAGAAGTAGGTTATTAAATATTTTTTTTTTTTTTTAATTTGAGTTTATTAATATCTTATGTAACATTTTAGTGACGTGGAGCATGCCACGTCAGTAGTTTGTAAAGTATTTGTAGAGTAGTTTGTGTTAGTAGCTTTATAAAACAAGAGGTCCACGTAATCTCCTATTTTAAAAAGGAATAGAAATCCTGGTGAATTGAGACTCATAAGAGCATTCTTATCAAGATTGCTATAAAATATAGCATTTAGTATCTCAAAAAGTTATTTTATTCATTTTAACAACTCACTTTACAAAACACCCAACATCAAAGGTTCTATTATTTTACCACTTCATTTAAATATTCTTTTTTTATTCTTTCTTTATGTTTTCTTTATTCTTTCTCAATTAACTACCATAACTAACTAAAACTACCACAAGTACCCTGCAACGTTACTGCAAAGTAGTATTGGAGAGAATTATTCTTAGCTTTTTTTTTTTTTTTGGAATTCATTCTCTTATAGCATTCAATAATTGATAAGAATCCATAAAACACTAGCATCATTTATCAAAGAAACAATAATAGGATGATCACTTATTAAATGGAACATATCCATTTTCATTTATATTGTTGAAATTTTGCATCAAGTTTGAGATGTCAGCAACCATAATTTTTTCCTGCCAACTTGGTGTGCAACTAAAATTACAGACTTGAGCTACTCTTTTACTATTTACACATAAACAAAATTCTGCAGCAACCAAGCCATTTAGCTTTGACAGCATCTTCCACCACGGCTTCTTGAGTTGCTGCATTAGCTGTTGATGCTCCACTGCTGGCAGCAGCTATCCAGTACAGAAATCCAGCAAATACCCAGTGCAGAAAAACCAATGCAGGGGAAAAAACAGCAGTTAAATTAAACCAGTGCAGAATAAGAAAATAGCAGCCCACACTCTGCAGGCAGCAGCTATCCAGTGCAGAAATCCAGCAGCTACCCAGTGCAGAAAAACCAGTGCAGAGGAAAAAGCAACAGTTAAATTAAAACCAGTGCAGAAAAACCAATGCAGAGGAAAAAACAGCAGTTAAATTAAAACCAACAGAAACAATATCCAATATAGATGGGAGGAGGTAGAATCACAATATTTTAAAGTCCAGCAAAAATCACATCAATTAAGCAATTAATCAAGCCAAAAAATTTTGTAAATCACTTGGGGCATCTAATGAAGACCAGCATTGGTATGAACCCTAAAAACACATGACCAACAATGTCTCTAGACTCAAACAGAAATAATAGAAAAGAAGATGCTATTACACAACTAATTTCTAAATTCTTTTGCTAGCTAAGAAAATGCAGGTAAAGAGAAAAGAAAGAAATAAAACTGACAAATCTTTTTGATTGATAAACTACACATCAATAGTTCACATACCAATTCTATTTTTATTTTTATTTTCATTCTTTGTTTAGGACTTTTGCTCAAGCTTACAAGTGCAGCCCATGATAACAAGATCCAAACACAAATTGTCAAAAAGCAACCAAATTTGCATTGATCACACCATAAAAGGATCAAGATATAACATCAATAAAAGCAACCAATCCATTTGTGAAATCATAGCAAAACTCAAAGCTTTCAATAAACACTCTAAAGGTAGTAATCTAACTATAAGCTGTGATTAGACAACAATTTGTGAGAGCTAACTAAGAAGCCAATTGAGTAAATCATGCAAAATAAGGTAAACAGCACAGGGATTGTAATTTTAGATCTTAGTGATAGTAAATGTTCTCATCTAGGCTATTCATTTGAGACTGTTCTAAGGTGAGAACTTAGCTATAAAAGTTCACATACATAACTCATGAAAATACAATAAAAACTCACACACTTGAAGTACAATGCCCAACACACTTGAAGTACAATGCCCAAAAGAGTAAATAATTACAACTAGAGTAAATATTAGTTCTCAACAACCAAGGAAATGAATCCAGATGTCTAAAGGTACAATGCCCTGCTTCTCAATAACCTTTTAAAATTTTCTATAAACATCATGTGTATAAGTATATATGCCACTGAACTCAAACATGATGTATGAAATTTCATACAAGTATAATGTTCATATGTGAGCAAAGTTTGATTTCATGTGTGTAGAGAAAAATGCAAATCTGTCTAAAATCTGTTCAACATATAAAACTCTATAGATGATACTAGAATTTTAAGGAGGAATTTCAACAAACACAAACCTATGCTTCACGTTCAATGCTGTTATCCTGAGGAGTGAAGCAAGATTGCTAGTATCGCTCTAGTGTTTTTGGTTATACTGCAAAAAAAGAATTGAATTAGATAAAATTATAGGAACAGAATTAGAAACCAAAAAAAAAAAGTAAGGTGTACCTGACAAGAGAGAATTAGAGATGAGCTGAGGACTTGTCCGCCAAAGCTCAAAACGGCGCCGTGCGCTGGTCAATAGTGGTTTTGGAGTGCGAAATTTGGGTAAAGCTTTTAGCTCTAAGATCAGATCAGGAAGAACTGAGCAGCAATACAAGACCCACAAAATCCCTAACCCAAAACAAAACCTAAATGGAAGCCTGACCCATGGAGCTTCAGTCTGACCCAAATGGAAGCCTAATCCCCTTCCTTGAATCTTTGGTTTTGAGATGAGAATATGGGTTTCAAGACTGGGTTTTTGGGTTTGGTCAAGGAGAGAAGAGTGGGTTCGGTATGGGTTCACTCAGAGGAAGAAGAGTAGAGGCTGTGTTTGTGATGGTGGTTTGGTCAGAGGGAGTAGTGAAGCGGAGATGAATTGGCGGCATGGGTTGAGGGAAGGGAAGAGCGGCTTGGGTTGAGGGAGAACGAAGGAAAAAAAGAAGAAGAAGAGAGGAGGCAGAGGCGTAGGCGTGGGAGAAAGAGAGAACCAGAAAAAAAAAAGAGGGAAATCCAGAGGAGATAGGCGCGAAAAAGGGAAGCGGGGTTTTATTAAACAAATACTTTTTTTTTTACAATCTTGCTACAGTGGGGTGCTAGAGATAGAAGTCCACTGTAGCTGGATTGCAAAATAAATAAGATTTAAAAACATTGATGGAGTATGTTTTTTAGTATTTATAGCATTTACCCATCTTAATGAGAATGCTCTAAGTCATAACTTAAAAAAAAAAAAAAAAAAAAACTCATAGGCGGTATGGTAGTATGTTATACTCCTATATATACCGCAGATACTTCTGTGTAACAGGGCCGCCTGAAATAAAAGAGAAAATACTGTAATATTGAGAAAGCAGTCAGGGAGAGTTACGTGAAAAGAAGAAGAAAGTCACTGAGTACAACTCATTTTAGCATGGTCGAGGGGTATTTTGGCCATTTTAGAGTTTTTCGAGTTATAATAGTCGTTTTAGAGAGTTTGAGTCTATTTCGGTCAATTCAGAGATTTCGGGGGATTTTTTTGGACATTTTGTTGTTTAGGGGTTATTTTGGTAACTTTCGTAGTATAATGGCCATACTAGTGATTTCAAGGGAACTGTTTTGTCAATGAAATATTATTTTACCCGTGAGAAATACTAAAATATTAAAAAACCGATAAATACACCAAAACCTCTAAAATGACCACTATAGAACTGCCAAAATGACCAAAATGCACCACGAATTTACAAAATATCCCAAATCCCTAGAAAATGATGACAGAAAGCCCAACAACTATCAAAACGATCAGAATACCATAGAAACCTCAAAAATAAGCAAAATACCCACGAAACCTCTGAAAATGACCGAAATACACCTAAACTAAACCAAAATACGCTCGATTTTATAGATTTTGGAGCCATTTTGGTCGTCTGTAAAGTATTGAGATTTGACTACTCGTTCCAGCTGTTTCAGGGGGGTTTTGTTAATTTTTGAGATTTTTGGGTTATTTTAGTCGTTTTCGAGCTTTTGAGGCTATTTTGGTTAACCAAGGGAATTTTTACGTCAATAAAAAATTACTTTACCCGTGAGAGAAACCAAAATATCAAAAAACCGGTAAATACAAAAAAACCACTAAAATGAACGTCTTAGAACTGCGAAAATGACTAAAATGCACCACGAATGTCCAAAATATTCCAAAACACTAAAAAATAGCCAAAACGACGACGATAAGCCCGATAACTTTTAAAACGATCATAATACCATTGAAACATCAAAAATAAGCAAAATACTCGTGAAATCCGGTGAAAATGACCAAAATACCCCTAAACTAAGCCAAAATACACTCTATTTTATAGATTTTAGGGGCATTTTTGTCATTTGTCATGAATCGAGATTTGATTACTCATTCCAGCCGTTTCTGGGGCATTTTGGTCATTTTAGAGGTTTTGGGTTATTTTAGTCGGTTTATAGATTTTAAGGCTATTTTGGTTAAGCAAGGGGATTTTATGTTATTAAAAAATTATTTTTCTCGTCAGAAAAACCAAAATATTAAAAAACAGATAAATACACCAAAAACTCTAAAATGACACCCGTAGAACAGCTAAAATAACTAAAATGCACCACGAATGTCCAAAATATCCCAAAAACTTAGAAAATGACGACAGTGAGCCCGGCAACTTTTAAAATGAACATAATATCATTGAAACGTCAAAAATAAGCAAAATACCCTTGAAACCGGTTAAAATGAGCAAAATACCCATAAACTAAGGCAAAATACACTCGATTTTATAGATTCTAGGGGCATTATGATCGTTTGTGAGGTATCGAGATTTGACTACTCATTACAGCCGTTTCTGCGGTATTTTGCTCATTTTAGAAGTTTGCGGGTTATTTTAGTCGTTTTAGAACTTTTGAGGCTATTTTGGACAATGAGCCCGACAACTTTTAAAATGATCATAATTGAAACGTCGAAAATAAGCAAATACCCTTGAAACCGGTGAAAATGAGCAAAATACCCCTAAACTAAGCCAAAATACACTCGATTTTATAAATTTTAGGGGCATTTTGATCGTTTGTGAGGTATCAAGATTGGGCTACTCATTAGAGCCGTTTCTAGGGTATTTTGCTCATTTTAGAAGTTTTCGGGTTATTTTAGTCGTTTTAGAACTTTTGAGGCTATTTTGGTTAATCAAGGGAATTTTTTTGACAATAAAAAATTATTTTACCCGTGAGAAAACTCAAAATATCAAAAAACCAATAAATACACCAAAACCTCTAAAATGACCCCGTCTGAACTGCGAAAATGCTTAAAATGCACCACAGAAGTCAAAAATATCCAAAAACTCTAGAAATGGTAAAAATGAAGACAACAAGCCCGAGAACTTTTAAAAAGATCAATATTCCATTGAAACCTCAAAAATAAGCAAAATACTCTTGAAACCTGTGAAAATGAAAAAAATACCCGTAAACTAAGCGAAAATTCACTCAATTTTATAGATTTCAGTGGCATTATGGTCGTTTGTGAGGTATCGAGATTTGACTACTCGTTCCAGCCGTTTCAAGGGTGTTTTGGTCGTTTCGGAGGTTTTCGGGTAATTTTAATCGTTTAACATCTGTTGAGGCTATTTTGGTTAATCAAGGGAATTTATTAGTCAATACAAAATTATTTTACCTATGAGAAAAATAAAAATATCAAAAAAACGATAAATAAACCAAAAACACTAAAATAACCCCCTTAGAACTGCCAAAATGCCTAAATTGCACCAAGAATGTCCAAAATATCCCAAAACCCTAGAAAATGGCCAAAATACCATTGAAACCTCAAAAATAAGCAAAATTCTCTCGCAAACTCTGGAAGTGACCAAAATATCCCCAAACTAAGCCAAAATACACTCGATTTTAATGATTTTTGGGGCATTTTGGTTGGTTTCTAGTTGTTTTGCTTTTTCTAGAGGATTTTGGGCCATTTTGCTCATTTTAGCAAGGTCGAGGGATATTTTGACCATTTTAGAGGTTTTCGAGTCATATTAGTCGTTTTAGAGATTTTGAGTCTATTTCGGTCAATTCAGAGGTTTAGGGGGATTTTTTTGGACATTTTGTTGTTTAGGGGTTATTTTGGTAATTTACGTAGCATAATGGCCATACTAGTGATGTCAAGGGAACTGTTTTGTCAATGAAATATTATTTTACCCGTGAGAAATACTAAAATATTAAAAAACCGATAAATACACCAAAACCTCTAAAATGACGACTATCGAACTGTCAAAATGCCTAAAATGCACCACGAATGTCCAAAATATCAAAAAACCCTAGAAAATGGCCAAAATACCATTGAAACCTCAAAAACAAGCAAAATTCTCTCGAAACCTCTGAAAGTGACCAAAATATCCCCAAACTAAGCCAAAATACACACGATTTTAACGATTTTAGGGGCATTTTGGTTGGTTTCTAGTTGTTTTGCTCTTTCTAGAGGATTTTGGGCCATTTTGCTCATTTTAGCAATGTCGAGGGTATTTTGACCATTTTAGAGGTTTTCAAGTCATATTAGTCGTTTTAGAGATTTTGAGTCTATTTCGGTCAATTCAGAGGTTTCGGGGGATTTTTTTGGACATTTTGTTGTTTAGTGGTTATTTTGGTAATTTTCGTAGCATAATGGCCATACTAGTGATGTCATGGGAACTGTTTTGTCAATGAAATATTATTTTACCCGTGAGAAACACTAAAATATTAAAAAACTGTTAAATACACCAAAACCTCTAAAATGACCACTATAGAACGGTCAAAATGACTAAAATGCACCACAAATTTACAAAATATACCAAATCCCTAGAAAATAATTACAGAAAGCCCAACAACTATCAAAATGATCAGAATTCCATAGAAACCTCAAAAATAAGCAAAATACCCACGAAACCTCTGAAAATAACCAAAATACAACTAAACTAAACCAAAATACACTCGATTTTATAGATTTTGGAGCCATTTTGGTCGTTTGTGAGGTATTGAGATTTGACTACTCGTTCCAGACGTTTCTGGGGTGTTTTGGTAATTTTAGAGGTTTTTGGATTATTTTAGTCGTTTTCGAGCTTTTAAGGCTATTTTGATTAACCAAGGGAATTTTTATGTCAATAAAAAATTACTTTACCCGTGAGAGAAACCAAAATATCAAAAAACCGATAAATACAAAAAAACAGCTAAAATGACCGCCTTAGAACTGCAAAAATGACTAAAATGCACCACGAATGTCCAAAATATTCGAGAACACTAAAAAATTGGCAAAACGACGACAATAAGCCCGATAACTTTTAAAACGTTCAAAATACCATTGAAACGTCAAAAATAAGCAAAATACTCGTGAAACCCTTGAAAATGACCAAAATACCCCTAAAATAAGCCAAAATACACTCTATTTTATAGATTTTAGGGGCATTTTTGTCATTTGTCATGTATCGAGATTTGACTACTCATTCCAGCCGTTTCCGGGGCATTTTGGTCATTTTAGAGGTTTTCGGGTTATTTTAGTCGTTTTAGAGATTTTAAGGTTATTTTGGTTAAGCAAGGATATTTTACATAATTAAAAAATTATTTTACTCGTGATAAAAACAAAAATATAAAAAAACAGATAAATACACCAACAACTCTAAAATGACACCCGTAGAACAGCTAAAATAACTAAAATGCACCACGAATGTCCAAAATATCCCAAAAACTTAGAAAATGACGACAATGAGCCCGACAACTTTTAAAATGATCATAATACCATTGAAACGTCAAAAATAAGCAAAATACCCTTGAAACTGGTGAAAATGAGCAAAATACCCCTAAACTAAGCCAAAATACACTCGATTTTATAAATTTTAGGGGCATTTTGATCGTTTGTGAGGTATCGAGATTTGACTACTCGTTACAGCCGTTTCTGGGGTATTTTGCTCATTTTAGAAGTTTTCGGGTTATTTTAGTCGTTTAAGAACTTTTGAGGTCATTTTGGTTAATCAAGGGAATTTTTTTGACAATAAAAAATTATTTTACCCCTGAGAAAATTCAAAATATGAAAAAACCAATAAATACACCAAAACCTCCAAAATGACCCTGTCTGAACTGCGAAAATGCTTAAAATGCACCACAAATGTCCAAAATATCCAAAAACTCTAGAAATTGCAAAAATGACGACAACAAAAAAAAGATAAATAAACCAAAAACTCTAAAATAACCTCCTTAGAACTACCAAAATGCCTAAAATGCACCACGAATGTCCAAAATATCACAAAACCCTAGAAAATGGCCAAAATACCATTGAAACCTCAAAAATAAGCAAAATTCTCTCGAAACCTCTGAAAGTGACCAAAATATCCCCAAACTAAGCCAAAATACACTCGATTTTAAAGATTTTAAGGGCATTTTGGTTGGTTTCTAGTTGTTTTGCTCATTCTAGAGGATGTTGGGCCATTTTGCTCATTTTAGCAAGGTCGATGGATATTTTGGCCATTTTAGAGGTTTTCGAGTTATATTAGTCGTTTTAGAGATTTTGAGTCTATTTCGGTCAATTCAGAGGTTTCGGGGGTTTTTTTTGGACATTTTGTTATTTAGGGGTTAATTTGGTAATTTTCGTAGTATAATGGCCGTACTAGTGATTTCAAGGGAATTGTTTTGTCAATGAAATATTATTTTACCCGTGAGAAACACTAAAATAATAAAAAACCGATAAATGCACCAAAACCTCTAAAATGACCACTATAGCACTTCGAAAATGACTAAAATGCACCACGAATTTACAAAATATACCAAATCCCTAGAAAATGATGACAGAAAGCCCAACAACTATAAAAATGATCAGAGTACCATAGAAACCTCAAAAATAAGCAAAATACCCACGAAACCTCTGAAAATGACGAAAATACACCTAAACTAAACCAAAATACACTCGATTTTATAGATTTTGGAGCCATTTTGGTCGTTTGTGAGGTATTGAGATTTGACTACTCGTTCCAGCCGTTTCTGGGGTGTTTTGGTAATTTTAGAGGTTTTTGGGTTATTTTAGTCGTTTTCGAGCTTTTGAGGCTATTTTGATTAACCAAGGAAATTTTTATGTCAATAAAAAATTACTTTACCCGTGAATGGAACCAAAATATCAAAAAACCTGTAAATACAAAAAAAACCGCTAAAATGACCGTCTTAGAACTGCGAAAATGACTAAAATGCACCACGAATGTCCAAAATATTCCAAAACACTAAAAAATGGGCAAAACGACGACAATAAGCCCGATAACTTTTAAAACGTTCATAATACCATTGAAACGTCAAAAATAAGCAAAATATTCGTGAAACCCTTGAAAATGACCAAAATACTCCTAAACTAAGCCAAAATACACTCGATTTTATAGATTTTAGGGGCATTTTTGTCATTTGTCATGTATCGAGATTTGACTACTCATTCCAGCCGTTTCTGGGGCATTTTGGTCATTTTAGAGGTTTTCGGGTTATTTTAGTCGTTTTAGAGATTTTAAGGCTATTTTGGTTAAGCAAGGGGATTTTATGTAATTAAAAAATTATTTTACTCGTGAGAAAAACCAAAATATCAAAAAACAGATAAATACACCGAGAACTCTAAAATGACCCCCGTAAAACAGCTAAAATAACTAAAATGCACCATGAATGTCCAAAATATCCCAAAAACTTAGAAAATGGTGACAATGGGCCTGACAACTTTTAAAATTATCATAATACCATTGAAACGTAAAAAATAAGCAAAATACCCTTGAAACCGGTGAAAATGAGAAAAATACTCCTAAACTAGGCCAAAATACACCTGATTTTATAAATTTTAGGGCCATTTTGATCGTTTGTGAGGTATCGAGCTTTGACTACTCGTTACAGTTGTTTCTGTGGTATTTTGCTCATTTTAGAAGTTTTCGGTTTATTTTAGTTGTTTTAGAACTTTGGAGGCTGTTTTGGTTAATCAAGAGAATTTTTTTGACAATAAAAAATTATTTTACACGTGAGAAAATTCAAAATATAAAAAAACCAATAAGTACACCAAAACCTCTAAAATGACCCCATCTGAACTGCGAAAATGCTTAAAATGCACCACAAATGTCCAAAATATCCAAAAACTCTAGAAATTGCAAAAATGACGACAACAAGCCCGACAACTTTTAAAAAGATCAATATTCCGTTGAAACCTCAAAATAAGCAAAATACCCTTCAAACCTGTAAAAATGAAAAAAAAAATACCCGTAAATTAAGCAAAAATAAACTCAATTTTATAGATTTCAGTGGCATTATGGTCGTTTGTGAGGTATCGAGATTTGAGTACTCGTTCCAGCCGTTTCAAGGGTGTTTTGGACGTTTTAGAGGTTTTCGAGTAATTTTAATTGTTTTAGAGCTGTTGAGGCTATTTTGGTTAATCAAGGGAATTTTTTAGTCGATACAAAATTATTTTACCTCTGAGAAAAATCAAAATATCAAAAAAACGATAAATAAACCAAAAACTCTAAAATAACCCCCTTAGAACTGCCAAAATGCCTAAAATGCACCACGAATGTCCAAAATATCCCAAAACCCTAGAAAATGGCCAAAATACCATTGAAACCTCAAAAATAAGCAAAATTCTCTTGAAACCTCTGAAAGTGACCAAAATATCCCCAAACTAAGCCAAAATACACTCGATTTTAAAGATTTTAGGGGCATTTTGGTTGGTTTCTAGTTGTTTTGGTCATTCCAGAGGATTTTGGGCCATTTTGCTCATTTTAGCAAGGTCGAGGGGTATTTTGGCCATTTTAGAGGTTTTCGAGTTATGTTAGTCGTTTTAGAGATTTTGAGTCTATTTCGGCCAATTCAGAGGTTTCGGGGGATTTTTTTGGACATTTTGTTGTTTAGGGGTTATTTTGGTAATTTTCGTAGTATAATGGCCATACTAGTGATTTCAAGGGAACTGTTTTGTCAATTAATATTATTTTTCCCATGAGAAATATTAAAATATTAAAAAACCGATAAATACACCACACCTCTAAAATGACCACTATAGAACTGCCAAAATGACTAAAATGCACCACGAATTTACAAAATATCCCAAATTGAAAATGATGACAGAAAGCCCAACAACTATCAAAATGATCAGAATACCATAGAAACCTCAAAAATAAGCAAAATACCCAAGAAACCTCTGAAAATGACAAAATACACCTAAACTAAACCAAAATAAACACGATTTTATAGATTTTGGAGCCATTTTGGTTGTTTGTGAGGTGTGGAGGTTTGACTACTCGTTCCAACCGTTTCAGGGGTGTTTTGGTAATTTTAGAGGTTTTTGGGTTATTTTAGTCGTGTTCGAGCTTTTGAGGCTATTTTGGTTATCCAAGGGAATTTTTATGTCAATAAAAAATTACTTTACCCGTGAGAGAAATTAAATTATCAAAAATACGGTAAATACAAAAAACCGCTAAAATGACCGTCTTAGAACTGCCAAAATGACTAAAATGCACCACGAATGTCCAAAATATTCCAAAACACTAAAAAATGGCCATAACGACGACGATAAGCCCAATAACTTTTAAAACGATCATAAAAAATATGCAAAATACTCGTGAAACCCTTGAAAATGACCAAAATACCCCTAAACTAAGCCAAAATACTCTCAATTTTATAGATTTTAGGGGCATTTTTGTCGTTTGTGAGGTATCGAGATTTGACTACTCATTCCTGCCGTTTTTGTGGCATTTTGGTCATTTTAGAGGTTTTCGGGTTATTTTAGTCGTTTTAGAGATTTTAAGGCTATTTTGGTTAAGCAAGGGGATTTCATGTAATTAAAAAATTATTTTACTCGTGATAAAAACCAAAATATCAAAAAACAGATAAATACACCAAAAACTCTAAAATGACACCCGTAGAACAGCTAAAATAACTAAAATGCACCACGAATGTCCAAAATATCCCAAAAACTTAGAAAATGGCGACAATGAGCCTGACAACTTTTAAAATGATCATAATACCATTGAAAAGTCAAAAATAAGTAAAATACCCTTGAAACAGGTGAAAATGAGCAAAATACCCCTAAACTAAGCCAAAATACACTCGATTTTATAGATTTTAGGGGCATTTTGATCGTTTGTGAGGTATCGAGATTTGACAACTCCTTACAGCCGTTTCTGGGGTATTTTGCTCATTTTAGAAGTTTTCGGGTTATTTTATTCGTTTTAGAACTTTTGAGGCTATTTGGGTTAATCAAGAGAATTTTTTTGACAATAAAAAATTATTTTACCTGTGAGAAAATTCAAAATATCAAAAAACCAATAAATACACCAAAACCTCTAAAATGACCCCGTCTGAACTGCGAAAATGCTTAAAATACACCACAAATGTCCAAAAAATCCAAAAACTCTAGAAATTACAAAAATGACGACAACAAGCCCGACTACTTTTAAAAAGATCAATATTCCATTGAACCTCAAAAATAAGGAAAATACCCTTAAAACCTGTGAAAATGAAAAAGAATACCCTTAAACTAAGCGAAAATACACTCAATTTTATAGATTTCAGTGGAATTATGGTCGTTTGTGAGGTATCGAGATTTGAGAACTCGTTCCAGCCGTTTCAAGGGTGTTTTGGTCGTTTTAGAGGTTTTCAGGTAATTTTAATTGTTTTAGAGCTGTTGAGGCAATTTTGGTTAATGAAGGAAATTTTTTAGTCAATACAAAATTAAATGACCCGTGAGAAAAATCAAAATATCAAAAAAATGATAAATAAACCAAAAACTCTAAAAGAACCCCATTAGAACTGCCAAAATGCTTAAAATGCACCACGAATGTCCAAAATATCCCAAAACCCTAGAAAATGATGAAAGAGAACCCAACAACTATCAAAACGATTAGAATACCATAGAAACCACAAAAATAAGCAAAATACCCACGAAACCTCTGAAAATGACCAAAATACACCTAAACTAAATCAAAATACACTCGATTTTATAGATTTAGGAGCCATTTTGGTCGTTTGTGAGGTATTGAGATTTGACTACTCCTTCCAGCCGTTTCAGGGGTGTTTTGGTAATTTTAGAGGTTTTTGAGTTATTTTAGTCGTTTTCGATCTTTTGAGGCTATTTTGGTTAATCAAGGGAGTTTTTTTGACAATAAAAAATTATTTTACCTGTGAGAAAATTCAAAATATCAAAAAACCAATAAATACACCAAAACCTCTAAAATGACCCCGTCTGAACTGCGAAAATGCTTAAAATGCACCACAAGTGTCCAATATATCCAGAAACTCAAGAAATGGCCAAAATGACGACAACAAGCCCGACAACTTTTAAAATGATCATAATACCATTGAAACCTCAAAAATAAGCAAAATACCTTTGAAACCTGTGAAAATGAAGAAAAATACTCGTAAACTAATCAAAAATACACTCAATTTTATAGATTTCAGTGGCATTATGATCGTTTGTGAGGTATCGAGATTTGACTACTCGTTCCAGCCGTTTCAAGGGTGTTTTGGTCGTTTTAGAGGTTTTCGGGCAATTTTAATCGTTTTAGAGCTGTTGAGACTATTTTGGTTAATCAAGGGAATTTTTTAGTCAATACAAAATTATTTTACTCGTGAGAAAAATCAAAATATCAAAAAAAACGATAAATAAACCAAAAACTCTAAAATAACCCCCTTAGAACTGCCAAAATGCCTAAAATGCATCACGAATGTCCAAAATATCACAAAACTCTAGAAAATGGCCAAAATACCATTGAAACCTCAAAAATAAGCAAAATTCTCTCGAAACCTCTGAAAGTGACCAAAATATCCCAAAACTAAGCCAAAATACACTCGATTTTAAAGATTTTCAGGGCATTTTGGTTGGTTTCTAGTTTGTTTTGCTCATTCTAGAGGATTTTGGGCCATTTTACTCATTTTAGCAAGGTCGAGGGGTATTTTGGCCATTTTAAAGGTTTTCGAGTTATATTAGTCGTTTTAGAGATTTTGAGTCTATTTCGGTCAATTCCGTTTTGGGGGATTTTTTTGGACATTTTGTTGTTTAGGGATTTTGGTAATTTTCGTAGTATAATGGCCATACTTGTGATTTCAAGGGAACTGTTTTGTCAATGAAATATTATTTTACCCGTGAGAAATACTAAAATATTAAAAAACCGATAAATACACCAAAACTTCTAAAATGACCACTATAGAACTGCGAAAATGACTAAAATGCACCACGAATTTACAAAATATCTCAAATCCCTAGAAAATGATGACAGACAGCCCAACAACTATCAAAACGATCAGAATTCCATAGAAACCTCAAAAATAAGCAAAATACCCACAAAAGCTCTGAAAATGACCAAAATACACCTAAACTAAACCAAAATACATTCGATTTTATAGATTTTGGAGCCATTTTGGTCGTTTGTGAGGTATTGAGATTTGACTACTCGTTCTAGCCGTTTCAGGAGTGTTTTGGTAATTTTAGAGGTTTTTGGGATATTTTAGTCGTTTTCGATCTTTTGAGACTATTTTGGGTTAATCAAGGGAATTTTTATGTCAGTAAAAAATTGCTTTACCTGTGAGAGAAACCAAAATATCAAAAAATTGGTAAATACAAAAAAAACCGCTAAAATGACCGTCTTAGAACTGCGAAAATGACTAAAATGCACCACGAATGTCCAAAATATTCCAAAAAACTAAAAAATGGCCAAAGCGACGACGATAAGTCCGATAACTTTTAAAACGATCATAATACCATTGAAACGTCAAAAATAAGTAAAATACTCGTAAAACCCTTGAAAATGATCAAAATACCCCTAAACCAAGCCAAAATACACTCTATTTTATAGATTTCAGTGGCATTATGGTCGTTTGTGAGGTATCGAGATTTGACTACTCGTCCCAGCCGTTTGAAGGGTGTTTAGGTCGTTTTAGAGGTTTTCGGGTAATTTTAACCGTTTTAGAGCTGTTGTGGCTATTTTGGTTAATAAAGGGAATTTTTTAGTCAATACAAAATTATTTTACCCGTGAGAAAAATCAAAATATAAAAAAAAAACGATAAATAGACCAAAAACTCTAAAATGACCCCCTTAGAACTGCCAAA
>JARYZH020000232.1:324272-554512 GCA_030021035.2 Notholithocarpus densiflorus | reverse complement strand
AGACCACTACGACTCTGGAGTTAAGATCGTTGTTTTACTAAGTGAAGGTTCAATACAGAGCACACCTTCATGATGCATAGTGACCCGTTTTTGCCTGGTAATCCCTCTTTAACTAAAAAATTTAATATTAAAATGAGTGGGGGATTGTTGGAGCATTTTAATATTAAATAATTAAAATGAATAAATGTTATAACATAAATGTAAAGATGTGGGAGTGAATATGGAAGATGAGGAGTTAGTGAAAATGTTTAATCCCACATTGAAAAGGAGAGAGACTATTTTATTCTTTTTAATTGTGGTGATTAATAGGCTAACATGAATTGTCTCAGATATTGGGCTAGATACGTGCGCAAGGGGGAAGTAAAGGGTGGAGGTAGACTCATTGTCTGGTTTCTCTCCAAAAAAAAAAAATCACTTTTTGAGTTTGAGCCAATCCATACCATGATCCTAAAATTTCCATATTACCCATTTTTTATTCCTCCTTGGGCCTTGGTTATAAGCCCACGGATGGAGAAGTCCTTTTCAAGGCACGATTTTTTGTTATGGATTTCTCGTCCATTCTTCCCCTCGTTCCTTTTATGTTGGGCACCCCCCTTAACCCCCATCCCCACCAAAAAATTGTGAGACAAAAGTGACAGCGTTAGATAAATGCGGACTTGTTGCCCCATGAATGCTGAGGTCTTCGACCGTCACATAGAGATCAGGGAGGGGAGTGGAATTCCTAGTCAAATGATTGACCACGTCCCCCATATTCGTATCACTAGGGAATGGAAGTCACGCTTCCATAAACAAAGAATTCAGCTCAGCAAAGAGTGAGAGATTTGAAATTTGGCCAAGGTAAAAGTAAAAGGACTTGTCCCCCACTTCCCCAATGCTACTTTGACATGTCAAAAGGATGGATCCTTGCTCACACAATTGAAAGTGTTGTACATTAAATTTTGGGCAAGATATATAGTTAGTCTCTAAACTTTAGCCTATGAGCAATTTTAATCCCTAAATTTTAAAGCATCACTTTTAGTTCCTGATAAACTTAAATTGATCACTTTTAGTCCATAAAAAACTTAAAGTGGTCAATTTTAGTCATTGAAAAACTTAATCTGATCACTTTTAATCCCTATGGAGTGAAGATGTGTCAGATTTTAGTTTACCCATATCGTCTAAGGCACCAAAAGCGATCACTTTAAATTTTATGGACTAAAATTACGTATGAGCTAAACTTCAGCAACCAAGAGTGTATTGATTTTTTTTCCCCTTTAATAGATTTGATAAGATAAATTGGATTTGCAACCTATGGCATCCACTACATTATTGTTGCTCTTTAACATTAGGCGAAGACACTAATGGGTTTCCATATTAGATTAAACTACAATTTTTATGTCTTAATATAGTATTAGGCTTTTTTTATTATTTAAAAAAACTATATAGACACACTAGTTATTTATATCTAAGTACAAATCTACACACATATATATATATATACACAATTACAAACACACACATATATGTACTCATTATAGTGCACATAACTTCATTCAGATGTTTGCTAATTCACACCTTGAATGAACATTGAAAAATGAGAATATACTCTCTTACACTCATTTTACATCCACAATTTTACACAATAACCACAATTGATTGGTTGATATATAAATTTTAAAAGTAAAAAAAAAAAAAAAAAAAATCCACATTTAAAACATAAAAGTCAATGTATAAAAAAGTAGAAGTGAAAGAATCATTACCCATGAAAAAACACTAATTACATTCATATGTTTAAATAAATATTTATTTTTACAAATGTACAATAAGTTTAACTAAATGTTTATGTTTAAAAATGTACAATAATTTCAACAAAGATTAACAAATAATTAAGTGTTAGTTGGTGTGATGTTATCAAAAAAAGTTTAAATTCTTTAGATTTAAAAAAAAAAAAACATTTGTTGAAAATATTGAAGTTTCAGTATTAAATGATTGGCTTTCATCAAGAAAATCAATCAAATAGAGCAAGGAGTTGAACCAAACATTTTACTCATAAATAAGTTCGTAATCCAATTGCACATTGATGCCAAGTCACCAACAAATTCTTGATACTTAAGGAGGTATGCATCAATATAAATTGTGATAGGTATTTTTTTTTTTTTTTTTGAGAAAGAGTTTCAACCTATAGGTATTATTTCAAGCTCACACAATATAATTATCTATATTAATATACGTATAACGCGAATGCAACCTAAATAAACCTTATCCTAATTCTTTTATAATATATATAAAGATACGAGGACAGTTACTTGACTAAACTGTTTTGATACACATGCTAGCTTTCATAAACCCATGACTATCAAACCAACTGAGGATACTAAAATTAGCTTCCATCTTTAAAGCTGGACAACTACAATGTTTAGAGTTGAACTACTCAAGGTAATTCTTGTAAGTAGAATTTAGTTTTTTTACGAGTGTAGGGATTTTATCCACAAAAGTTTAAATTCTTTAAAAATTTTCTAAAAAAACATTTGTTAAAATATTGAAGTTTAAGTGTTAAATGATTGGCTTTCATCAATAAAATCAATTAAATAGAGTAAGGAGTCAAACCAAATATAACACTCATAAATAAGTTCGTAATCCAGCTGCACATTGATGCCAAGTCACCAACAAATTCTTGATATTTAAGGAGGTATGCTTCAATATAAATTGTGATATGTATTATTTCATGCTCGCATAATATAATTATCTAACAAATAATAAGGCAGCAAACTGGCCGTATAACACTTTTATGATATTTAATAAAACATCAATCAAAACTCTAAATCAAATTTTTTTTTTTTTATCTCATGCCTAATGGAATGAAATAGTACATAGAGAATTGCAAAATAAGAAATAACAAACAAAGGAGTTATTGGACCAATCATGTTATGACCTCAGTAAAGTATTAGTCACATCTACTTTATACCTCAAAAAGACTAAATAAACCTATTACAAATTCGATGTCATGTCACCTGTATATGTTTGAATTCATTCGAACATAATTTTTTTTTTAGAGAAGAAATTCAAACATAAGTTGAACATCATTTGTTGAAACATTTTAAATTTAAATACTATATGGGTGCTTTATTGTTTAGAAGATCTATAACTATTTTCATGTTTTAGTAATAAAAATTATTAACTTCTTTCTTATATTTAAAATACTAGTTTATGTTTAAAAAGATGTGTCAAAATCCAACAAATTTTAAAAAATAATTAAGCATAAGTTGATACATTTATAATTTAATGTCAACTATATAAGTTTAAATTCTTTGGAATTTAAGTTGGATAGCATTTGATGAAATATTCAAATTTAGATTAAATAATTGTTTTCTTATTTAGAAAAGCAAATAGATGAGGTGAGGAGTCAAACCAAACATCATACTCGTAAATAAGTTTCCTATCTAATTGCACATTGATACCAGATACTACCAAATTTTCAAAATTTAAGAAAATATACTTTAGTATAAATAGTAATGAATATTATTAATATACTGATCGCACACATACCTTTCCTTTTTCTTTCTTTTTTTGTGTGGAAAAGTTAGGTACATGTATATAGAAAATAACAATAAATCACATGCATCAGAAATTAAATAATAATCAGCCTGTATACTTGATCATGCTTACCAACCATGGAATAAAAATCTTTTAGTGGACCATGAACTAGGGTCCACAATACCACAAATGAATGTGTTTCCATGTCCACAAAAACAGTGTTTGTTACATCGATCCCAAGTCCAAAATAATTAAAAACTTTTCAAAGTTCCAAGCAATGTTTAGCTACAAATGGTGAATCTTCTCAAAAAAAAAAAATTCGAAACTGATAATGAAACACCAATATAGGAATCTTCAGCTATGCTTCCCACTTTTTGTCTTGTGCTTTTCCTCTTCCACTTGTAAACACTAAGTGTCAATTCAAGCCACAACTTTTACCACAATCACACAAGGCTCGAGTAATTTATAATTTGATAATCACTAAATATATGCAATTAGGGAAATTGATAGCAGACAAAATAATCAACAAAAACAAGACCACAACAATCTTAACCAAAGCCTTGGCAAACCATTTATGGAGTACATGCAAGGAACATGGCAAACAACACGTTCCTATTCAAATTACAGCACAAACTGGAAGAAGAAAAAAAAATCTTGAGCAAGCCCCTTGGTGAGTAGGTGGCCTGCTTATTTCTCAAAAAGAATCCCTCGGTCTAAATTTTTGGGTCCAAGTTTGTACTTCTAAAATGAAAAGTCATTGGACAATGCAATTGAGAATATGATGGGAAAATATTTAGACATTGATTCCACAAGTGAAACCAGCATATGCTACAAATTCTTAATTAAGAAGAATCAAGGTGGAACTGGACATAATTTAATAGACCCACTCGTGTGTGGGTTCTATCTCGATCAACATCCCCTCCCTAACCTATGGGTCCAAATTTTCATTTTATAAACGTGACAAACTCAAACATACCTGAACTCAGAAAAAAATGGTCTTGTGAAACAGTCTTATAAGAAATTTATCTCATAACATGTGTGCACGCCACACGCGAGTTGTATATGTTATGAGAAAGATATTTTATGAGGAGTAATACTATAAATAAAAAATTAAAAAAAAATTACAATATTTTACGCAACAATTAAGTTGTAAAATTTAGGGCTTGTTTGATTGGTTAGTTTGAGTAATGTTGTTTGAGTGTTTTTGATATATGTGTGGGTAAAAAAGTGTGTTGAAATGTGTGAAAAGTTGTTTAAAATGTGAAAATATTGGTTAGAACTAACCAACCAAACAGCCCTTACTATTTCTTATTTTAGCTCACTTCATTGTTTTTTACTTGTCAATGTTGTTTAGACTTTCTCATCTGATGAGACCTCGTGAGATGAGATAGTTTCTCCACTCAAACCAGCTTGCTTCAGTCAACAAATAGCTTCTCCACGGTCAAACCAGCTTGCTCAGTCAACCATAGAATGCCAAACTCAACTGGGCCCAGATTAAAAAATATTTAAATAAATCTGAGCCAATTCTCCCACAAACCCTGGGTCATCATCAACCCACTCCGAAGCCCATGCCCAGCCCAAGTTGTCTCTTTTTTCTTTTTTTCTTTTTTTGAAAATAAGAATAGTAATACTAGGACTACAACTTTTGCCACCACAAACTCTGAGCCCATCATCAACCCACTCCTAAGCCCATACCAGGCCCAAATTTTTTTTTTTTTTTAGAGAATAAAGACAATAATGTTAGGACCACAACTTTTGCCATAACTTAAAGTCCAATTAAACTCCCTCAAAATAAAAGCTCTCTCCCGACTATTACTTTCCTCCCCACATTAATGTTAGTCCCTACTCAAACTCAAAACTAGCAAGTAACCAAATTCATCCTCCAACTGACACAGCCCCCAAAGCCTAGACTACAATTATTTGTCCATTAGGAGTAAGGTTTCTCAATGCATTGGGGGTGTTTATACACAATAGAAGCATTCTCAATGTTTGTCGACTGTGCACTACTAGTGGCTTATGCCTTGAAATTGTAGACTTTTTGTACCCATCAGTCAATGTGTCCAAGGCTATGGCAACACAAGGTGAAAAAGTATTGGGAGAGGTGACACTTCAGTATCGAACTGGCACCCATTACACAAGACATCAAATTCTAAGTCACGGATATCTGCCTGCTTCAACATGCTCCTTGAACATCATGGTCAATTGGTCATGATTTAAGTAACATTGTTTGGTTTTGACTTTTGAGTTTGAGCCAATCCATACTATGATCCTAAAATTTCCATATTACCCATTTGATACTCCTCCTTGGGCCTTGGTTATAAGCCCACGGATGAATAAGACCTTCGGAAGAATGAGCAAAGAGTGAGAGATTTGAAATTAAAAGTAAAAGGACTTGTCCCCCACTTCCCCATTGCTACTTTGACATGTCCAAAGGATGGATCCTTGCTCACGCGATTGAAAACGTTGTACATTAAATTTTGGGCAAGATATATAGTTAGTCCCTAAACTTTAGCCTATGAGCAATTTTAATACCTAAATTTTAAAGCATCACTTTTAGTTCTTGATAAACTTAAATTGATCACTTGTAGTCCATAAAAAACTTAAAGTGATCAATTTTAGTCATTAAAAAACTTAATCTGATCACTTTTAATCCCTATGGAATGAAGATGTGTTAGATTTTAGTTTACCCATATCATTTAAGGCACCAAAAGCGATTGCTTTAAATTTCATGGACTAAAATTACATATGAGCTAAACTTCAGCAACCAAGAGTGTAATGATTTTTTTTTCCCCTTTTATAGATTTGATAGGATTAATTGGATTTGAAACCTATGACGTCTACTACAATATTATTACTCTTTACATTAGGCGAAGACACTATTGGGTTTCCAAATTAGATTAAACTACAGTTTTTATATCTTAATATAGTATTAGGCTTTTTTATTATTTTTTAAAAAAAAACTATATAGACACACTAGTTAATTATATCTAGGTACAAATCTACACATATATACACAATTACAAACTCACACATATATGTACTCATTATAGTGCACAAAACTTTATTAAATTAACTTTTTTTATCAGATGTTTGCTAATTCACGCCTTGAATGAACATTGAAACATGGGAATATACTCTGTTACACTCATTTTACATCCACAATTTTACACTAACCAAAATTGTTGGGTTGATATATAAATTTTAAAAGGCAAAAAGGAAATATCCACATTTAAAACATAAAAGTCGATGTATAAAAAAGTAGAAGTGAAAGAATCATTACCCATGAAAAAACACTAATTACAGTCATATGTTTAAATAAAAGTTTATTTTTAGAAATGTACTATAAGTTTAACTAAATTTTTATGTTAAAAATGTACAATAATTTCAACAAAGATTAACAAATAATTAAGTGTTAGTTGGTGTGATGATACCCACAAAAGTTTAAATTCTTTAGAATTTTTTCTAAAAAAACATTTGTTAAAATATTGAAGTTTTAGTATTAAATGATTGGTGTTCATCAAGAAAATCAATTAAATAGAGTAAGGAGTTGAACCAAACATTTTACTCATAAATAAGTTCGTAATCCAATAGCACATTGATGCCAAGACACCAAAAAATTCTTGATATTTAAGGAGGTATGCTTCAATATAAATTGTGATAGGTATTATTTCATGCTCACGCAATTTAATTATCTATATTAATATACGTATAACGCCAATGCAGCCTAAACAAGCCATATCCTAATTATTTTATAATATATATATATATTATAAAATAATTAAGATAAAAGATACGAGAACAATTGCTTGGCTAGATTGTTTTGATACACATGCCAGCAATCTTAAATCCAAAAATGTCAAACTAGTACTACATAGTAAGATCAATTTCCGTAGAAACAGCTGAAATATTACAACTCCAATAGTTAAACTGCTAAATCTAATTCCTATACATAGAATTTAGTGTTTTACGACTAATGAGAAGATAGTCTTGTAACCAACTGACAACTAACATGTTTGGACTAAAACTGCAACCCACAGGACCTTGTCAAATATTCTGAATCCACAACCGCTAATGTTTACAAATGCAACCTAAAAGAATTAAAAAAAAAAAAAAATTTATATCCAAACAATGTCAACAAATAAGGCAAGACATAATACTTAGAGCACTACCTTTAGTTGGTGTGATGTTATACAAAAATAGAGTAAGGTGTCGAACCAAACATTACACTCATAAATAAGTTTGTAATCCAATTGCACATTGATGCCAAGTCACCAACAAACTCTTGATATTTAAGGAGGTATGCTTCAATATAAATTGTGATATGTATTATTTCATGCTCATGCAATATGATTATCTAATAGATTATAAGGCAACAAACTAGGCGTATAACACTTTTATGATAGTCAATAAAACATCAATCAAAAATCTTTTTTTTTATTTTTATTATTATTATTTTTTTATTTTTTTATTTTTTTTTATCTCGTGCCTAATGGAATGAAATAGTACATAGAGAATTGCAAAATAAAAAATAACAAACAAAATAGTTATTGGACCAATCATGGTTGCAACAAGCGACATTCTTATTTCAATACTTCGTATGGAATTCCTCATCACGAACAACCGTGTTCCTCATGGAATTTGTCGTCACAAACTATAGTATTTTTTTTAATGAAATTATATGTTATGACCTCAGTAAAGTATTAGTCACATCTGCTTTATACCACAAAAAGACTCATCATGTTACAATTAGGTTTCCTCATATTTGTTTTTCTAGCCTAAATAAACCTATTACAGATTTGATGTGATCTCACCTGTAATTGTTTGAATTCATTCGAACATAAATTGAACATCATTTGTTCAAACATTTTAAATTTAAATACAATATGGGTGATTTGTTGTTTAGAAGATCTATAACTATTTTCATGTCTTAATAATAACGTCTATATTATGTTTAAAATACTAGTTTATGTTTAAAAAGATGTTTATGTTTAAAAATATGTGTCAAAATTCAAAAGTATTAAAAAACAATTAAGCATAAGTTGATACATTTATAATTTAATGTCAACCAAATAAGTTTAAATTCTTTGGAATTTAAGTTGAACAGCATTTGATGAAATATTCAAGTTTAGATATTAAATAATTGTCTATTTAGTTAGAAAAGCAAATAGGTGAAGTGAGCAGTCAAACCAAACATCATACTCATAGATAAGTTTGCTATCCAATTGCACATAGATACTACCAAACTTTCAAGATTTAAGGAAATATATTTTATTATAAATAGTGGTGAATATTATTAACATACTTGATATAATAATCTATGTTAATATATGACACTGAACCTTTTTTTTTAAGAAGAAAACTAGTTCATATCATTAAAGAAACTAGCTAACATTGGCTAAAAGTACATTATTGATGTATAGAGGAACATCCTCCATCCACACGGAGAATCTGCTAACATGTCTAGCATGTCTAACAAGATTATGAGTTATAATATTACCTTGTCTACGAACATGATTAAAAATTATTGAACAAAAGGAAACTGAGATAAGCTTTACCTTAGCAATAAGGTGATTGAATGAGATAAGAGAATCTTCATTGGTACACAGAGCTTTTGATGATGCACAAAAATCGTCAGTAAGTTGATTGTCCACACATGCGCCAATGGAAGTACCTGAAGAATAAAAGAGTGTTGAGGACTCTTTTTTCGCCCCACGTGGCACTACTTTATTGGCAACCCATGCCACATCAACATATTATTGATTTTTTGGGTAAATCTATTTAAAGCCCAAAATAAGCTCATATTTCATTCAACTACATGGATTGAGCTCACATGGCTCATGAGATCCTTACTTCAAGAGGCGGATTCATGGTCCACATTTCCTTTTCATCAATTGGGATCATAACCCATGATATCATCAACATCAACATATGGATCGGGCTCACACAATGAATCAAAGCTCACGGCCCATATTACCTCTCTTATATTCATGGAAAGCGACTTCTTCAACAAAAACCCATATTCACACAAAACGACAACAAAACCCAAGGTACGTCATCTCATTTTCGGCTTATAATCCAAGCTCATGAATCTCTTTGGGGAAACTTTGGGAGTCGTAGTTTGGAGGGCCAAGAGGTATGTTCAGTAAAGGTTCAGCGGCTTAAAGTTGATAAAAGAAACATGTTGCTTGGCGTGTCTTCTTCAACTCCCTGAACTCTGACGAGTCCGTGTGTAGCGGGTAACATATGGTAAGCATCTCTTATCACATAGCACTTAAAATGATAAAATTCCCCATTGCTCTTTTCCTAAAACTTAATATTTATCATATGACAAATACTCAATATCTCCAGCCATCTAAATGCTGAGAAAATAACTATTCATTCAATCCCCAGCTGTTCCTATACAAATTTAGAAACTTAATTATATTATTCTACATAAATCTTATTACTACTTTTAGCTAAAATCCAACTCAAACACATGGCCTAATCTGATTGGCTATCTTTAATCTCCAAATATATAGAATATTCATGATATCTCTAATACCCAGCTATTGTCTGCCACAATCAGACCAGATATTCCTCTGCCAGCTGCTAGAACAGAGCATTAAATGCTCTTCTTGCTCACCAAGATTAAGTTACAACAGAATGAGACCTTGACTAAATCCCTAAAGCTTCATTAACTATCAACCAATCATTCTATTATTTACTAAAAATGTGTTGTAATAGAACCTTGGACCAAAAATACAAACTCCCAAAAAAGGAAACCTTTCCAGCAGAACTCCAGAAGTGTATTCAACACTTGACACCTGGCTGGAAGTGATATCACCAGCCATTTAATGCTGAAATCCCAGCAGCCAGCTACTATACCCAAGATAGCAAGATACCCATAAAAGAGATCTTACCTTTTTCAGCCAAATCCATGAAATGTCCTCTCCAGCAGTCTGAAATCACCCATCTGACCTCATCTGCTTCTGCCCCAAGCAACAGTTGTCTCATGACAGCTGTCTTTTGACAGCTGTGACAGCTTTTCCTGACAGTTGGGACAGCATTTTCAGAATAGCTGTGACAGCTGACCTAGCAGACTTAGCATTACTGATTTTCCACATTTGGCTAAAAACCAAAACCAACTAAAGAAACTATCTTTTTCTTGTTAAAATACTTTCCTTTTCTGCTACTCTTTCCCCAGCAGCTATTACCTAAAACAGCAAGAACACCTTAAAGCTAAACCTACCATTCTTGGCCAAAATCCTAGGATGGATTTTCTGAAGATTCATTGCAATTTATGACAGATTTTGGCTGAGATTATTTGCTAAAACACCCCCTTAAACTCAGCTTAAATAGAACCTTTCATCAATACACTAAGGGGAGACCAAGGGAGAAGAACAACTCTCTCATAAAACTTATCTATTCTCTCTCCCTCTAATTATCTTCTTAAGCTCTTAATGAAGTTCTGAGCTTTTGAGTTTTTAGTTTCCAAATTAGGAACTAAACTCTTCAGCCCTTAGCTCATAAATGCCCTTCATAAGCCTTCATACATCCCCCAGCAGTAAATCCCAATAACATTGCTAAACACACTATAGCACTATTACCCCTTTTATACTCATTCTCTTACTCTCCATATTCAGAAAATACACCTATCTTACTGCTCCTATCTCCAAATGCCTAAACACATCTTCATACTCTTCTCTTACAAAATCTTTCCTCTTGGAAAGCAATCTCTACAACTTCCCCAGCAGTTATAATCTCATATTTTTACTATCTTTAACTTTCATATCTCTCATACTTCCATATATCATACATATTACAAATACTACATCCCACAAAACATCTATATCTTTACCATCTCCACACTTCTCAAGAGATATCAAACACTCATACTAAAAGCCCTTCTCATGGAAGACATAAACTTCTAATGCTAAAGTTCTTCTCCTAGAAGGCACCAAGATCTCATATCAAAGCCTTTCTCATAGAAGGCACAAATCCATCTTACATAAAGCCCTTCTCTTAAAAGGCACAAATACTCCATGCAAAAGCCCTTCTCATGGAAGGCAACACTATTCATAACTTCACAACAACTAAAAGAGCATTGTCAAAGGGGAAACTCATTTAAGTGCATGATAAGAGGGGCAATCTTAACCAGCCCCTACACACAGCTGGACATACTCTCTCTCCCTCCAATTGCACCCATTTTTCCCTCTCAATCTTGAAGTTGTCATGGCAAACTGCTTCTCTACCGTTGGAGTCACTTTGTTGGGATATTATCAACTCACAGAAGTTGTACAGCTGAGGTTACAAACCATACAAAGATAAGTGACTTTGCTTCCATATCTTTAAATATACATCATTGACTACATGATTACTTCAGCTTTAAATAGAAATTACTTTATTTCAACTACTATTACAACTACTAATCAAAACTATTATATCAAACGCATATTATATATTTATTCAACCATTATCGTGATTCTTAGACTTTGGCTTTAATGGTTTTGTAGGCTTAAAAGTACGCCGGTAGCCGTTGGACCACGTGACCCAATGTTGAGTTCCGGATGCAACTCCCCAAACAAACCCAGGTCTAGCAAAGTTATCCCTCTAAAGGACCACACGTGGCCGAGCAACTGAAGAAGGCCCCCGAACAAAGAGAAGAACCAATCAAAGGGCACCGATGGGGTACCGGCCAAAGACCCTCCGAAGGTTAAGTCAGTGATAGAAGAATCTCCAAGAACTCAAGAGTGCAAGAGCTAGAGATAATTCACGTACCTCAAGGAGGGTAAGGTTTGTGGTTTATATAATGGTAGAGAGTTGATCTGAATCCCTTGATTTGGGGGAATTTCCTTGTAAAGAGAAGGGTCCCAAGATACTTGGGATCACCTTTCCATATGTAAGAGATCTGATTGTGTGATAAGGTCTTTGGCCGTGGTGTGCAAGTAATTTCATGTAAGGATACGTAGATGGGCCCCACATATCCGTGGGAAACCTTAGATGACGGGTCGTCCAGACTCCGGGGATTGTCGGGCCTAGCGATCCTCCAAAGGTTCGTCCTTTGCTAGGACTGATCGTCTCTTAGGGGTTTGATCATCCCTATGGGGCTGATCATCCCTTAGGGACTAATCGTCCCTTAGGGAGTGATCATCCTTTAGGGGGTTGATCGTCCCTTTTGAAGGTCAATCCGTCCTTCTGATCTTTAGTCGTTCCTTTCTAAGGTAGGTCCAAAATTTTCCTTATCAGCTCCCTTTTGGGGTTAGTCATCCCTTTTAGGATTGATCATCCCTTTCGGGGGTCGGTCATCCCTTTCGGGGTCAGTCATCCCTTTTGGGATTGATCATCCCTTTCGGGGGTCAGTCATCCCTTTTGGGGTTGGTTATCCCTTTTGGGCACCCCCATACAGATCGATTAAAAATTATCCTCATCAGTTTTGATAATAACTTTTGAATCATTCTCCAAAATAATGGACAAAAAGCTGAGTTCCTGAGCAAAGTTTAGACCACGCATAGCTGCCATAGCTTCTAACTCAGCAATTGAATGGGGCAAGAGGACTTGTTCCACCAGAGAAGCTGGAACCAAACCTCTAGAGTTTTAAGCTACCACCCCTAGGCTTGCTTCACCGGACTCCTAAAAGACTACACCATCAAAATTTAATTTGATTGCAGGATTTGCTATAGAAGACCATCGGATCGGGGCTAGGTTAAAGCCTAAAAGATAAGGCTGGATCACTTGGATAGCATGAATGGAGTCTAGGTGGAGTTGTTTGGCCATTGGGATCATTTCACTAATTGGGAAGGGTTTGTCTTCTACTCAAAGTCTATTACGCCGATACCAGATAGTCCAAATAAATATTGCAAACACACTCAAATTCTTGTTCTCCTCAATCATGTATTTCACAAAATCCAAAAAGGTGGGGAAATGTTTCGAATATCAAAAACCCCACATGAGATTAGAATCCTATACAGTTGAGATACTAGGACATAACAGACCGCATGGCAGACTTCCTCAGGGAATCGCTTACAATGCTCACAAACATCATCAGTTAACACCTTCCGACGGACTAAGTTGGTCTTAACAAGTAGAGCGTTTTTACAAGCTCTCCAAACCAAGTTTCACATGTTATTTGGGACCCTGCAACCCTAGATATGTTTCCACTAGAGATAAAATTCTTGGATGAACCAAAGATGGCAATCATGCATCATTCCAAATACTGACCGCATCCCTATGCCTATTCTCCATCTTGCTCCTCTCCTAATCACCTCTCGACCCTTTAACAGACTTTTCCAAGCATACAACCCATGGTGTGAATCAATAATTTCTATGATGGAACAATGGGGAAATAATCTAGCTTTGAAGACCGGATAGCAAAGGAAATTCTTATTGTTCAAGAACCGCCAAACTTGATTAACTAAGAGCGCATCATTAAATAGACTAAGATCTTTGAAACTCATTCCTCCTTCTGGCTTAGGTTGACAAAGTGATTACCATTTAACCTAGTTAATTTTTTGACGATCACCTCTTTGATCCCGCCAGAATTTTCTAATAAGACATTCAATATCTAAACAAATCCCAGAGGTAGTTTGAAACAACTCATAGTATAGGTGGGTATTGCTTGAATCACAACTTTTATTAAAATCTTTCTCCTTTCTTGAGATAGCAACTTCTCCTCCCACCCTTTTAGTTTATGCCATACCCTCTCTTTAATGTAATCGAAGCTTGCTTTCTTTCTTTTACCCACTTAGAGCACTCACATTACAAAAAGTGCTCAAATTTACACAATATGACCTAAAATAGTCCCACATCAGGCTTTGTATAAGTGTGAATATTTACAAACTTGCTACAGTAGCTTCTCAAAAAAAAAAAAAAAAAAAAAAAAAACTGGCTACAATAACCGTGTAAATATACACGGTTACTATAGCTGTGTATTTAATATTTTATTGTTTTTTCTCTCACCTCTTCGTCAAACCCTCTTTCCTTTTCTCTCTTCCCCAAACTCTCTTCTTTCTCCATGTTCATTCTTCATCTCCATCTCCATCTCATTGACTTTTCCTCTAAACAAGACAAAGCCATCCAACCACCCACCACCGTCCAGCCACCACACCCAAGCCAAAAATCCCACCTTTATCAAAACCCAAAACCCAAATCAAACTACACCCACAACTCAAAACAATAAAAACCAAACAAAATCATCAAGTCCCCAAACCCAAGAGAGAGCCCAAAGTTAAAAGTCTTTTGTTTGTGGTGGTTGATTGGCTGAACCCATGGTATTTGGCCATGGTGGTCTAGGCTAGGTGGAGTTCACGTTTAGAGAGCTAGAGAGAGAAGGGGTTTGATTTATGTGGGTTTTGGCCTTTGTGGTGGTTATGTCAGCTTTGGCCATGGTCATGGAGGTCCGGCCATGGAGGTTTGGAAAGATGAGAATGATAATAACGATGAGAATGATCTAACTGGAAAAAGTATAAAGTAAAAAGATAGCCATGGAGCTTTGTGGTGGTTGTTTGAGGAAAAGATGAGAATACTGTCAGAAAGAGAAGAGAAACAATTATAAAGGATTTTTTTTTTTTTCCAAATAACCTTACTATGCTAACAATTTCGTTAGTTGCCTGGTTTTGAAAGAATGTGGGAAACTAGCATCTCGAGTTTCTAAAACTCGAGTTTTTAATACTTGATTTTGGGGTTTTTCATAAAATGATGTGGACAAAGTTTTCCACGTGGATATTGAGTTTATAAAACTCGCTTTATAAACTCGAGTTTCTAAAACTCGATTTATAATCCACATTTTTATTAAACTCCCTTCTAAAACCGAGTTTCAGAAACACGTTTTTGACCACTTAAAACCTAAAATCTGGCCTCACTCGTCACTCTCGCTTTCATACACTCACTCTCAGACACTCTCACTCTCAGACACTCCTCACTCTCAAGCTTTCAAACCCAAACTCCCTCTCAGACACCCAAATCAGTTACTCTCACTCTAACGGAGACGCTCAGTCACTCTAACGGAAACGCTCCTCTCATCGGCAGCCCAAAGACCCTCAGTCAAAATCCTCCTTTAAGGTATGTATAGGTCAATGATCTTCGTTCAAGTTCGTCTTCAAGTCAACTAATTCTTCTTCTTCTTCTTTTTCTTCGCCAGTTCCGCCTCCGATTCCAGTCCTCAAGAGCACACTCAAGCGCCCCAAACCCAAACCCACTGAGCCATTCCTAGAACTAGAAGGTTACTATTCTTTCTTTCCCCACTTTGTTATTTGGAACTGCTTTGCCTTTTGTTTTCAAAACTCAATTTTAGGGTGTTAAGTTCATCTCTCTGGAAGCAATAAAAATCACTTTTTGGAATATAGGTTTCATGAGTTTCAACTTGTCTTGCTTTTTTCATTGTTGTATTTGTCTGATTTTACTTCCCTATTTTGTTTGGTTGCTGAGAAAGCCAAAAAAGAAGAAGAAGAAGAGTGTTTTGGGGTCTTAACATTGAAGATTGAATTGAATATCTTGATTCTTTTTCTTGTGTTGCTTTTTTGCATTAACTCAATAGGAGTACGGGTGTGTGAGAGATTTTGAGTTTGTCTGGGTTGATGGTCCAGCATAATGCTTGTATATGGACTTTAAGATGATATGCTTTCTGTCGAAGGTTTTGTTGAATTTGAATGACTATAGAGAATGTTTGGTTAGGAAGAAACTGCAGGAAAAGAAAGTAAAAGGATTTTTAAGCTTTGAATTTTTGAATGAAATGCCCATAATGAAAAATTATATTCTAGAACGATCTTGATTGTTCCAATTAAAGAAGGAAAAAAAATTATCTGAGGGACACTAACACTAAAGAAAAATAGGGGACACAATATTTATCTATGTACTACAAATTTTTTTTTTTTTGGTGAAATTGTAAATGTGGATTAAATTAAAGAAGAAAACGAATTGCTTACTACAAGTAGTGTCGGCCCGATGCTTATCTTTATTAGTTCTTTGTTTTTTTGGGGGCTAATTACTTTACAGATTATCCAATTGGCAAGAACATGTTTTGATGTACTATTAACAAGTTTTTGTGCTTGGATATGCATATACATATCACAAGAATTAGTCAGGTTCTGGGAATGGATAAAAAGCATTGCTTGTTGAAAAAATAGAATTATGTGATGTCATTTTGCAATTAAATGGAAACTTACAATTGATTTTGTCAACAGTATATATTTTTTGGGTAGATGGATCAGTTAGAATTTTATTTAACAAATCAAAAACATTGATTCAAGAGCAGTAGGCTTGAGATTCAGCAGAACACATACTGCAGAGCCAGAACTGCTAAACAATAAACACAGCACAACAATGTTTGAGAAAAGCATAAAGCCACAACAAACTTAACCCATCTAGCAACAGCTACTTTAGGCAAGTAAAACTCAACTACCTAGAGTCAATTGTATAAACTTGGTACCACTCAGCTTAACTCAAATGAATAAAAAATCAAGGGGCAGAAAAGAGCAAGGCTGGATTGAATCCCCAATTACAGTAGAGTACTCTATTTAATCCTGAGTTATAGTTGTACTTCTTCTTGCTTTCCATTCTTTTAGCATCCTTTTTTTTAATAATGCCAATAAGCTGCTCTTCAGTATAGATTTTCCTTGCATGTAGAATAGCATTCATTTGCTTCCACAATTGGTAGACAGTAGCCACCAAGCCAGCTTGCAGAGGGTGGTTCAAATAGCAACTGGCTTACTTTTCCTTTTATTCATTGTGTGATACACTCATGTAAAGAGATTAGAGTTTATATTATTTTTGCTTTTCCTTACAAGAATCTGAATATGTGCATTTTTACAATGATGATGTTGCTTACATTAGTATTAGTCCTGAAAAGTTCTTGTTTTGATTTTGGGATATGCTCTATTCAATGATAAAATGCCAGTTGGTAAATAAAATAGAGAACTTGAATAGCATACAAAGGCATTTATGCTTGTATGCATATCTTTCTGTTTCTACCTTTTGTAGTTGTTTCGTGCTAATAAATTCTTATTAACGCTCCATCTGAACTAGGGAAATCCTTTCATCTGATTTATTGAAAGAATTCCACAAAACACAGGATGAATTGCTAGGTTATTATGACCACAAAACTTATCACCATGTCAGGATTTCCCAAGTTATGATGACAATGATAATCAAATACCATAGCGTTATAGGCTACATACACCAATGGCAAAACTTTGTTAGAAAATAGCTAGGTCCATTATGTAAGGTTGGCACTGGGACTAGAAGTTGTAGGCAAACAGAGATAATAAGAACTCTCAGAACAATTTAGGCATAATGACGTTTTTCACTTTGTGTATGTAGGTGGTAAAAATGTATTTTTAGTTGCTATATTTTTAAACATGTTTACATTTTGGTTTATGTCATCATCTCAATTATAGAAAATGCAATTTTAAACAAGTTGTGTCTGTGCAATTCATTAATCACATAGACGTTATCTATAAGTGAAATGACAATAGGGATTAAAATGATAGTAAATTTAAAATAAGAACTAAAATAAAGTTATAAAAACTTAGGGTGCGTTTGTTTTGGGTGAAAATAGTTTTCGGAAATGCTTTTCTGTAAATGCGGGTGTTTGGTTGCGCATGGAAAATACATTTTCTGGAAATGCTTTTCGATAGTTTGCTTTTTTACAGGGCTAATAGACATGACTGTCAAAAGGTGTTGTAAATATTGGCGACCTATCAAAGTGTTTCTGGACAACAAAGAAATCGAAGAAAAACTTCTCTATCTTTTAGCGAGTCCACCACAGAAGCAACAAGAATGGAAATTAAGAAATTACTTGGGGTTACTAAAATTATGCACTATGACAAGTAATTGGGTTTGCCATCACTTATTGGAAGACACAAAAAAGCGAGTTTTGATTACATCAAAGAAAGAGTTTGGAGGAAATTACAGGTTGGAAAGAGAAGTTGTTGTCACAAGTTGGAAGAGAAATCTTGATCAAAGCCGTGGTTCAAGCCATTGTAACTTACACAATGAGTTGTTTTGAGCTTCCATTAGGTCTTTGTCATGAAATTGAAGGTCTTATCTGCAAATTTTGGTGGGGCAGCAGGGTGATCGTCGGAAAATTCATTGGGTTAAATGGGAAGATATGTGTGATTCCAAGTCGGAGGGTGGAATGGGTTTCAAGGAGTTGACACTATTTAATGAGATCCTTTTAGCAAAACTAACTTGGAGGTTGCTGCATAATAAAAAATCTTTGTTTTACAAAGTTTTTAAATCAAGTTTCTTTCCAAATTGTTCTATTATGGAAGCAAAAGAGGGCCATGGAGGATCTTATTAATGGAAGAGCATCTTGAAGAGTTGAGAACTTATCAGGCAAGGAGCAAAATGGAGAGTTGGAAAGGGACATTCTATCAAGATTTGGGGTGAGAATTGGCTGCCCTCACTAAAATCTCCCTGAATCTAGGGCCCTTTGATAGTTGAAATCCATGATGCTACTGTAAGTACTCTAATCAATCCATTTAGAAGCCAATGAGACTTGACTTTATTGTCTACTATGTTTAGCCCCACAAAAGTTGACCTTATACAGAAAATCTCACTAAGCCGTGGCTTTTCAGAAGATGTTTTGTATTGGCCCAATGTGCAATCGAGTCAATACTCAGTCAAGTCGGGATATTTCTTTCTCAAGTCTAAAACTAGCTACCATGCTGTTCCAAATCATGTACAACTTGCTCACACAAAAACAATTTAGAAACGCATATGGAAATTATTGCTGGCTAGTAAAATTAAAAATTTTATATGGAGAGCAAGCCGTAATGCACTTCCTACCATGTCAAATTTGGTTTGCCTCTGTGTCATTGATGATCCAACATGTCTCCACTGCACAAATCAACATGAAGATGTGTTGCATGCGCTTTGGTATTGTCCAAGCGTATCTTCAATTTGGGACGAAGAGCCTCAACGGAATTTTAGGAGAAATATGAGTTTCTCGGACTTTCCACAGCTGCTATCCTTTGTTCTAGATTTAGAATGCAGCCCAGAATATTTTTTCAAAGCTCACATGGACCATATGGTTTAGGCGCAACAAGGTCAGATTTTCTCCACCAAGCTTTCCTCTTGATCAAGTTTCACAGCGAGCAATTACTTCTCTCATGGAGTTTCGGGCAACACAACCAAAGAGGCAGTCCCAAATGGTTAGACCAAGAGCAAGGTGGACAGCGCCTCTAGGTGAGATTTATAAAATAAACTTTAATGGGACAGTGTTTACAAATGAAGATAGAGCTGGGATTGGGGTTATTATTCAAGATAGTCAATGTATGGTTATGGCCTCTATTTCTTATAATATTCCTCTTCCCATATCAGTAGTGGAACTCGAAACATTGACAGTAGCTAAGGCTCTAGAATTTTCCATAGACCTAGGATTTGTTTCGGCTATTTTAGATGGAGATTCAGAGATAGTTATGAAAGTTTTGATGGATGATTCGCCCTCTTTGGCTTCTTTTGGCCTTCTAATTCGGGATGTAAAAACTTATGCGGAACAATTTCAATGTATTAGTTTTTCAAATGTTGGTAGAAAGGGTAATTCTTTAACTCACAACCTATCTAGGCATGTACGACATGTCATTGGTTTTTCTGTGTAGATTGAAGATGTCCCATTGCACACCTTTAATGTTTATCAAGCAGATTTACCTTTGCTTTAATAAGAATTTCAGTCTTTTTCTCTCAAAAAAAAAAAAAAACTTTTCACAAATTCCAACCATTGACTAATCTCATTCTAAATTCTTGTGTAAAAAATATATTCAACAGTTTAAATATATAAATATATATATATATATATATATATATTTCAACATTAGTTAGTTGAACTCCTCATAAATATCGATGGACGATGATAAGACAGCAACTATGGAATCCTACAAAAAAGGATAAGTAGATTTGGAATACACCAGTGTGGAGTGTACCAAAGAGTCTCCAATGGGCTAGTCAATAAAATGAAAGCTCAGTCGTATAGATAATCACTATTTGGCTAGAACGTTTTTGTGTATATGTTACATACCTTTCTTTGATTCTTTGTGCCTTTTTATAGGTCTTTGCTCCTTAGGATGAGAGTAATTGCTAATCTTTATGATTTTGGATCTGTTGGTAATGAATGTTGGGGCGTTATAAACTTTAATGATCTTTTGCCCATTGGTTTGTCGGTTAAGCTTTTGCATGTCAGGCATGTTAACTGTCACTCCTATCATTTATGACGATCTCATTTAATGTTCATTGTAGTCGTCCATACCATGGACGATGATGATTTTTCTCCTCTTCAGTTGCCCCTCTATTTCTTCCATCACACTTATGGACATAGTGGGAATATGAAAGGTCAAATCACTTTAACTTCCATGTTCGTTGCATTTATTGTGAAAGACGTTGTGGGTACTTTCATGACGCATGTCGTTCTGCGATTGCCTGGACGTGCTGAATTCGTTTCTTGGGTCTCCTGCGCGTGGGTTTTTGGAGTTTTATTTTTTCCCTCCTTTCTTTTATAGATTACAAATCTGATTTTTCTTCTCAGCAATTTGATCTAAAGTTTTGATGGAATTTAAGTTTATTTAAATGCAAAAACTAGAGCACATTTTTATATATTCAAGAGGGCATTGTTCTGTACATAGATCTGGAAATTTTACATTCCCTTTTGGAGTTACAATTGGACCTTGTGCAAACAACAGATCCAGTTATAAAAGCAAAGTTACTACATCTAGGCAACCACAGTTGCTGATCTAAATCTTTGAGTGGAGATCTCAGAGTGACAAGCTGAAGAGTTTGTGTGCAACAGATTCGCAGTAGAAGAGTCCATGGATTCGGAGTTATGTGTGGTCACATCAATAAGTACTACATGAGGTAATAGTAGATTTAGGGTTAAGTCCATTGTAAAATCCTCAATTCTATTTGTAAAATGTTGCCTTGAGGATTTTTTAGGTTAAATTCTCCCTACGTTTTTTTACTTTGAAACCACAATTTCAAAAGTGTTCCTAGGTCATCATTCTTGGTGTTCATGTGATTTGTGCTTGTTTGATATTTTAATTATTTTAATCAAGATCATAATTAATTAATTAATTACTTGGTTAAAAGTTGGTTAATTTGGTGATAACTAGGGTCTAAAACCAAAATAGATTTCAATTGAATTCTCAATTTTGCGCCATGTGTCTTATTTAAAATTTTTAATTTTTGTGCCAAATAAGTTATAGTGTAAAACTCGAAGAGGTTATATATAAAAAAAAACACTATACAAATTCTATGAACCCGAAGAGTTTATATAAAAAATTATATAAATGCTGCAATGTAGAAATTGGATTGTCATAAAAGCTAAAATCTTTGAATTCTCTCTCTTTAATGGAAACCATGAAATTGTTGATGAAGTTTTAGAGCAAAAAATCAAAGCAAGTAACTTTGTTATTACCTAAAGGTTTTAGAGAAGCTCGTTGTCTTCACTACACCACCATTCTCTACCTTAGGTCCCTTCCTTCTATCTCTAAGTAAATAGTTCTTTATTTTCAATAATTATCTCTAGATTTGTTTGTTTGTTTCCTTCTTTATCTTTTTTTTATCATTCTCACGAAGGTTCATCTCTCTCTCTCTCTCTCTACAAATTTTCCATTTAGTTTTGTTTCTCTTATTTGGAATACAGATGGATTTTTGTCACTTTAGGAATTTTGCAACTTCAACAGTTTAATTTTATTGATTTTCAGTCCTTTTTATCACCGTTGTTTAATGTTCCTATGCATAAGAACAAGTTACAAGCTAGTATATATTTAAAGTCAAAACTGAGAGAAAATCAAATTAGATTTTCAATTAGAGTATAATTTTGTGCCACATGTCCATATAATTTTTTAATTTTTGGGCCAAGTAAGTTAATAGCGCAAAAGCCGAAGAGTCAAAAATAAAATAAAAAGAAAAGGAAAGGTCTGGTTTGACTTTGACAAGGAAAAAGAAAGGTTTGGAGAAAATTAAATAAGTATATAAATAACAAAAATAGAATTTATATTTATATTGGACTTAGGCTTCAACCTCTTTTTTTTGTTGAGAAGGACTTAGGCTTCAACTTAGGACTCATTTTCTTCTTAAAAAAAAAAAAAAAAAAAAAAAAAAAAAAAAAAAAAAAACTTAGGTTTCATTCCCATCTAGACCATTAAATCACGTACACTACAAATAATAGAAAATTAATATTATTTGTTATGAATATATTTTTTCTTATATATTATTATTATTATTATTATTATTATTATTATTATTATTATACAAATAGTGGTTGGACAAACTAAAATTGAGAATTTTAATATATAATTAATCATTTAAACAATTTAAAAAAAAAATTTACATTTGTTTCAAATAAACTTATATTTATTTTATATGTAGCTATTTTTATATTTTCAAATGTACAAATATTATATATAAACTTAGTAAAATTTTAATACCCATTTAGTTATGTTTATTTGTAAATGCATCATATGTATAAACATAGGTTATAAGCTAGTTTTATTTTACATATAATTTGTTTTTCTTATTTTTCTTGAGATCTTAGCATATTGTTTAAGTCATTCGATATTTCCATTCATTTACAAATTTTTAAGTATGAATGTCAAGACTAAAGAGGTCAACACTGGGCATGGCTGGGTTTCAGCCGAAAGTAGATGGATTCTTTTTTCTAAGGCTGCAATTGACTCTTTAGCAATTGCCCTTAATAAAAGTGATAAATAGACTATATTTATAAATAAATAAAAAAGGAGAATTCTTACAAAAATAGTATACAAATCATATGGAAAGGCTCTTTTATTCTCAATAAACATTGCATTGTCACAAAGATAAAAAAGATAATCTTCTTCTTTGCTTCATGAAAATTGATCTCAATGAGCTATGTTGCCCATCAAATCAGCAATCAAATGATCCAATGAAGAGTGCGAAGATCCACCATCCATCAAAGCTTTCCTACCTTTTTCTTTAATTTCCTTCACGTTCTTCCTTATCTCACTATTGGGCTCCATTACTTCCCTTATTCCTCTCTCTATCTCCATATCCGTTACAATAATTTGCTTACTTTTACTGTAATCCATTTTAATTTCAACAGCTAATCTCAACTCTTTCACCATCTCAAAAGCATTAATTTGTTGTTCAGCTTAAATTGGCCAAGCGGCAATAGGCACACCAAACCAAAGGCTCTCCAACGTAGAATTCCACCCACAATGTGACACGAACCCTCCGATTGCTGAGTGAGCCAAGATCGCCACTTGTGGAGCCCAACCAATAACCTTACCAATACCTTGTGTTCGATTGATGAACCCTTGTGGCAGAATTTCCTCAAGGTTTGTGTAATCACTTGGACTTGCAATCCCACCACTTGGTGGTGGCTTGCGTAAGGACCATAGGAAACGACAGCTACTATGCTCTAATGCATATGCTATCTCTTTAACTTGGTCTTTTTCAAAACTTCCCATGCTACCGAAGCATAAGAACACCACTGATGATAGAGGCTGATCATCAAGCCACTTCATGACATCAAAACCATTTTGGGGCTTTTGGGTCTCATGGGTTTCGCCCTTCAGGTTCATTATAGGTCCCACAGGGTAAACTAGTGGTGTTTCGGCATTAAAAAAGGAGTTTATTGCGAAGGGTTCAAGTTCCATGAATGTATTTATAATAATACCCTTTGTTTCTTTGAACCGTCTTGCATGGTTAATAAAAAAAAGAGGGTTATCTAGAAGTCTAGAAGGCAAGACCTTAGCTGGGACTTTGTTGACAAAACTTGGCACAACCAGCTCAGTGTCCGAGTCTTTGTAAGCCAAAATGTCTTGGTTGTGTTCATCATGAAGGGTTTGAAAATAAAAAGTGAAACCAAGAGCATTAGCACTCGAGGTGTAGTATATGTATGTAGGAATACCAAATTCATTAGCTACATCTATCATCGGTGTACAGAACATGTCCAAGACAAATAGAGTAAGCTTGGAAAGAACATCTTTGAGTAGGGGTTTTCGGCTTTCTATAAATGAAAAGGAATTGAAAGAAGTGGTGGGTTCGTCTTCAGCAGGGAGGTCAATGAATTTGATACGATTGCTGATGGAGGAGGAATTAAGTGATTCAATGTAGGCACTAACCTTTGAGTCAGATGGTTGCTTCATTATGAAGATCTTTATCATGAGCCTGTCGTCTCGTTCTGTTAATAGCTTTGCAAGCTCTACCATTGGTATGAGGTGACTAATACTCGGGGATGGAATGAACATCAACTCCACTGTCTGCTTCACCAGATATTTTATCAAAACTTCTTCTCTCTGGCCTTTCTTTCGATTATCGTAGATGCGTATGAAAATGTGCAAAACAATAGAAATACAATGTGCAATTGATATTCAGTTGTAGCTTTTAGCATTGGTACTATAATGTCTCATATCTTGGATAGAGAGAGAAGTGAGGTCATGGCTTTGCTGGCCTTGGCAATGGGATATATATATTTCTAGTCTCTTCTGGACCTCAGAAGCAGGCATTAATTATTATTATTATTTTTTAAATAAGGATAATCTAATGAAGAGACGAAGAGGACCATTAATATTTTTAACTTGTTGGAAAAGCCAAATTGCATAGGATACCATTTAATATTTAGTTTTTGTAATTTTAGTATTTTTATGAATTTTTTTGTTATTTTAGGTTTAGGTGATTTATTTTCTTGTTTTAGATGCTTTTATTTTATTTTTATTTTTTTACAAAAAATGCTCAATTTTACACATTTTAACTCAAAAACCCCACATCAATCTTTGTAAAAATGTCTAAATATGCACAATGGCCTTGCAAATGAACAGTAACCGTGTATATATACATAGTTACTATTCACCGTGTAAATGATTTTTTTATTCTTTTTTCTCTCTCCTCTCTTCACCTCACTCTCTTTTCCTTTCTCTCTCCTCTCACGGTTACTGTTCACAGTGTTAAAAAAATGAATATTTTATTTGAATAAATGTGTATAATAAACAAACTGATGTGGGCGTTTTGTAAAAATAAGTGTGTAAAATAAAAAAAGTAGGTTTTAGATGTGCAAAATAGAAAAATTTTTGCACATACTGATGTGGATGCTTAGAGTTTCTAGCCACTCTAAGTTTTCTTTTTACTATTTAAATGCATTGTAACCTCCAAAAGCAATTCAATTTTTAGACTATTATTAATAAAATACAAATTTTTTGTCGAATTCTTTTTCTAGTGGATTCTAGTTTATTTCCTTGTTGATTCAAGGCAAGGGAGTCAATCATGTATTGTACCGGCCGGTACAACTAGAATATTTTGCACCGACACCTGAGATGGTATAGAAATGTGTTTGTTTTGTACTGATTTAAATATCGGACTGTACCGGGTCGTTCCAGCCATACTGAGAATCGAATTTCGGCCGAAAATATCATACCGGACGAAACAGCAAACAAAAAAGTTTTAGATATAATATTATTAATCTCTCTCCTTTCTCAATAACTTACTAACTTGCACTTGCTTGGGTCACCGCCATCGTTAACACTGTGCCGTTGTCGCCACCACGTTGCCTGTAGCGACCCATTTGGCTGACTTCTCTTCAGCTTCTGCTGCTGTTTTTTCTTCTTTGTCTGCTCAGACCATACGTTTCTTCATCTTCTTCTGCCTTTTATGTTTCTTTTTATTTTAATCTTAACTTTTTGTTGCTTTGTGTGCTTGACAAGTTGTGACAAGTCACTGAGAACCAACGTCAACATCTTTTTTCTTTTTCTTTTTTTTTAAGAACGTCGACATCATTTAATATTCAAACTCCACCTCTTTTTTCTGTTTTTTTTTTTTTAATATTTAATACTTATTTGTTTTGTGTGCATTGCCCATACATCAGACCACTACAATGACCATGACTATTTAATTGTACCCTATTTTAGTATTATTATTTAATAGATCTATATCTATATATATATATATATATAGTAAAAAAAAAACAGAAAAAAGAGGTAGAGTTTGAATATTAAATGATGTTGACGTTCTTCTAAAAAAAAAATGTTGACGTGGGTTGTCAGTGACTTGTCACTAGTCAAGCTCACAAAACAACAAAAAGTTAAGAGTAAAATAAAAAGAAACATAAAAGGCATAAGAAGATGAAGAAACGTATGGTCTGAGCAAAGAAAGAAGAAAAAGCAGCAGCAGAAGCTGAAGAGAAGTCGGCCAAATGGGTCGCCACAGGCAAGTGGTGGCGACAACGGCACATAGTGACAAGTCACTGACAACCCACGTCAACATCTTTTTTTTAAGAAGAACGTCAATATTATTTATGGTTCGTTTAGATTGAGGAGGAAGGAGCAAGAGTAGAGTAGAGTAGATTTAGCACAAAATTAATTTATTTTTAGCCAACTCTACTCTACTCTCCTCCACTCTCCCTCCTTCCCCCTCTATCCAAACAGGCCATTAATATTCAAACTCTACCTCTTTTTTCTGTTTTTTTTTTAAAAAAAATATAATATTATAACTATTTAATACTTATTCGTTTTGGGTGTATTGCCCACACATCAGAACACTACAATGACCATGACTATTTATTTGTACCCTATTTAAGTATTATTATTTAATAGATCTATATATATATATATATATATATATAAATAGAAAAAAGAGGTAGAGTTTGAATATTAAATGATGTTGACGTTCTTCTCAAAAAAAAAAAAAAAAAAGATGTTGACGTGGGTTGTCAGTGACTTGTCACTACTTGTCAAGCACACAAAACAACAAAAAATTAAGATTAAAATAAAAAGAAACATAAAAGGCAGAAGAAGATGAAGAAATGTATGGTCTGAGCAGACAAAGAAGAAAAATCAGCAACAGAAGCTGAAGCAAAGTCGGCCAAATGGGTCGCTACAGGCAACGTGGTGGCGACAACGGCACATTGTGACAAGTCACTGACAGCCCACATCAACATCCTTTTTTTTTTTTTTTTTTTGAGAAGAACGTCAACATCATTTAATATTCAAACTTTACCTCTTTTTTCTTTTTCTTTTTTTTTTAAATATAATATTATAATTATTTAATACTTATTCGTTTTGTGTGCATTGCCCACACATCAGAACACTACAATGACCATGACAATTTATTTGTACCCTATTTTAGTATTATTATTTAATAGTGTAAGGTTGAATTTAATCAACCATTCTGTTGGTTTTATTCTGTGTCAATTTGCTTGTAATTCAGCACTTAGAAATCCTGTATTTAGGTGGAAATCATGTAAGGGTAGTGTATAAGAAAGTGTGAAGAAATGCTCAAGATTGTGCACTGAAGCAAGGACTCACGACTGGATCTCGCAGGTGGCTCGCAACTAGCAAGCTGCTAGATGATGCACACGAGTGAAACATGCAGGGGAGCTGAAGAGTCACGTCAGCTATTGCACTACAGGACAAAAGTCCGAGGCTGGCCAGGTAGTTAGCTCGCGGCTTGAACTCATGACTTAGTCAAATCGCGAGGCCAAGTCGTCAAGACATCCTGTTTGGGAAAAACTGACTCTTCACATTCTATTCTCACACTAGTATAAATACCCCTTATACCCACGAAATGTAGAGAGTTTCGAGAGAAACCCTAGAGAAAAACAAGATTGACTCATCCACAATCTTTACATAGAGACTCTTCAAATTCCTCTACTCTCACCCTCTCCATTGTTACATCCTTGAGAAGTTCTTAGCCAAATCATTTTCTCACCATACCCACATCTGTGAGAAGGCTTTTTGGTGATTTGGGAAGCAGTTAGGAAGGGACCAATTCACATTGGTTGATGCTATGGGCTATAGCGGAATCCGGTAAGCTAAAGAAGAAATAGGTTCGGCGTAACCTCGTTGGAGTAGGAGCTTGGAGGGCTTAGGTACATTGGGTAGATTAGACTTGGAGGGTCTTCTGCTGTTCATGTATCCCAACTTGATTCTCTAGTGGATTATTTACTGCTTGGAGGGCGGCGGAGAGGTTTTACGCCGAGGGCTTCGGTTTCCTCTTCGATAACACATCGTTATGTTGTCCTTGTGTTTGCATCTCTCTTCCCTTAATCGTTGCCATTTAATTTCTACTATGGATGTGATTTTATTTGGTTTAGATTGTTTATCAATTCTGTTATATGCTTATGTTCATATTCTGCGCATTAATTGTTTGATAATAAGCTTGAATTGATAATTTGGAAATTGGGGGTCTAAACGTTCATAGTGTTTTATACACATATTGAACTTTCAAATAGATATATATATATATATATATATATATATATATATATATATAGGGCAAGATTTAGGTACAGTACTTAGGTGCTGTTCCTTAGGTTTCTTTTTTAAGATTCTGCCATGTGAATTTTTCTCATGGGATGGAAGTGTATTTTTTAATTAAATAGCCATATGGCTTAATCTTAAGAATGGAACCTAAGAAACAGCACTTAAAGTACTGTACCTAAATTTTGTCCATATATATATATATATATATTCCTGAGAATACTATATATTTTATATAATTAGTATAATGAATTAACATTTTAGCTAGAGTTTAAATTATTAAATAAGATATGAGTCGATAATTTTAAATATTGTTAACAAATTATTTAGGCTTTGACTAATGGATGTACAACTAATATATATATTTAATACTTAGCGATAAACCTAAAACGGTACATCGGTATTAACGAGTACCAAAATATTTCATTCTCCTAATCAAACCGAAATGATCTCCGGTACAGTATTAACTCACTTAATTCAAGGAACCCTTCGTGGATTTGAGGTTTACTACCCAGAAGCTAACAGTTTAGTTTCTGTCCATCAAAAGAGCACCGTGTGTTCTTTCTTCAAGCTTCCGCGACATCAGTTGGTATTAGAGCCTTCACTTACCCTGGTTTGATGGCTAATCGGCGAGACGGTGACCACCACAACAACAACGACGACAACGACGTCGACAACACAGTCCTTACTAGGGTTGAGTTCCTCGAGTTTCATAAAGATGATTGTAATAAGAATAAAAAAAATTTCTTGAAAAGAGTCAGAAAATTACAGGCGAAATGCAAAAGATTGCTACTCTTCTTGGTAGGAAATCATCTCAAAACAACAATGATTAATATATTCAAAGACGCACTTCTACCTACAAGAAAATTCCATTTTTGGGGATGGAGATATGTGTAAGTTGGATTTTATTGACTGGCATCTTGATTTGGAAGAGTATTTTAATTTTTGAAAGATTTGTGATGAAGAAAGCGTTCAGCTTGCATCTAATAAATTAGATGATGAAGTAGAGGAAGGTGGGAAGATATTCAAATCGATTGAAAGCGACGAGGTAGGTATCCAATTCGCTCTTTGCAAAGAATGAAAAAAGTATTAATTGATTTATGGTTTCCTAATGACTATTATGATATACTAGATTATACAAGTGTTAATTATAAATCTATATATTCATATGAAAAGCAATATGTTCAAAACATGAAAGGTCAATCACAAAACCAAAATTATCACAGCCAAATCCATGTGTCAAGTAAAGGAAAGGGTATAAAAGTTGACAAGAAGCAACCTATTTCTAAAGAAAAAGTTGAAGTAGTTAAAAAAGATCAAGACTTGTAACAAGTTATTGAATTGAAGATTGAAGATACCACTTGTCAAAAGTTGATAAGATGTCAAAGAAAAGAAGGTTGAGTATTTTGTGGATAGTGACAAAAATCAAGAGATGGTAATTACTAAGAATATTTTGGAAGATCCAATTGAGGTTAAATATGATGATGAGTCCATCATCCACAACCCCCAAGTTCCGGTTGATTTGTTAAAGATGACTACACAATATGTTGATTTTCTTGGAGTAGAAAATTTTAATTTTATTGTCAACCCTTTGTTGATTGGTGTCACAAATAAATTGAAAGTAGATGAGAAGAAATTTTATGCTACACTTCATGAAGAATTCAAGTTATTAAAGCATTTAAAGTATTTTTTTATTTGGAGCGAAAAATTTCAGATTTTGGCCATCAACTCAAGGACGAGTTTGTTTCAAGTGGAGGGGCCTAATACAAGACACGATTTTATATTTAATTTTAGTATTTTATGTAATTTTTTGTTATTTTAGGTTTATGTGATTTATTTCCTTGTTTTAGGTGCTTTTAATGCTGTTTAGTCAAATTATGGTTTTATATACTTTCGTAGCTGCCTTAGGGTTTCCTAACCGCCTTAGGTTTTCGTTACTATTTAAATGCATTGTAGCCTCCAAAGGCAATTCAATTTTCAGACTATTATTGATAAAATACAGACTTTTGTTGAATTCTTTCTCTAGTGAATTTCGGTTTATCTCCTTGTGGATTCGAGGTTTACTACCTAGAATCTAATAGTTTAGTTTCTGTCCATCAAAAAAAGCACCATGTGTGCTTTCTCCAAACTTCCGTGACATCAGCATATCTGTTAATAAATTCACTAAAGTCTATTGTATATGTTATTAATTTCATTTCGAGCCCGTTTTAGTTTGTTTAGTGGAATAGAATATTTCAGTACTGGCATATTTTGGCATACAGTTTTAAGTTGTTTCAAGATTTTATAAAACACACACACACACACACACACACATCTTTACTATTATATAAAATAATGAATCTAAAGTGGCAGGTTATTACGGGTTGATATTAGTAGGCAAAAAATTAATTTAAGTGGTAAGTTTTTTTTTTTTTTTTTTTTTTTTTTTTTTTTTTGAGAAACCGGATTGAACTTTGATTAAAAAGAGTCGGCTAAATCAGCCTGAACTACAACTGAAAATTGTGATGGAACATCCTTCAACCACACTAAAAAATCCGAAATATTAAAAGCATGTCTTGCTAAACAATGAGCAACAGTATTACATTCTCTCTTTACATGAGAGTAAAGCAATTGATCGAAATTTTTTGCACTAAACTTAACGTCATCAATCAACAATCCAAACAGAGCTAGTGAATTGTGGTCGCTTGATAAAGCTTTCATGATTGTGAGTGAGTCACCTTCCAGTACAGCCTTGGTTATGCCAATCTCTGCTGCGAAAGACACCGCCTTAGCTGCTACCAAAGCCTCGATTTCATTGCTGCTGTAGGCTTGAGACAACCGTTGGGAGCAAGAAGCAATAACCTTACCCGAGTTGTTTCTAATAACCACACCAATGCCTGCTGCGTTAGCACTAGAAAAGACAGCTCCGTCGAAATTAATTTTCATTAAATCCGCCGGAGGAGGTTGCCATCTAGTTCTGTGATTGACCCGCCCACCCATCACCGGAGTTGCAGATGGTTGACTGGCCAAGAAATCAGCAAGTTTCACTGAAGAAATCTGGAAAATCTGGTGTAGTGGAGCAGCAACCTGGTTGAGTCAAACCTTATTACGTTGATTCCATATCCCCCACGCTACCATCGCAAAGAGTTCCACTTCACTTGGCTGTGTGAGTATCCATGAGAGTAATTCTTTGAAATTCAGGAAGCTTAATTCTCGGTGCATTTGGCAGTGAGCAGATCTCTCCCATGCTGTGTCTAGCTCCTTGCAAAGCCACAGAGCATGCAGCGGAGACTCCTGGGCTTCATGGCAGCGGTCACATAGCGGATTAGAATTAATAACAATTTTCAACCTATGATTGTTCTAAAAATATTATAAATGTAGCACTTTTAATAATAATAATTATAATAATACTTTTTTTAGCATAAATAAACATTAATATATATTATATGCCATTGTACCTGGACAATAGGGGAAAAATAAAATAATACCTAGTGTGACACTTGGATTTTTTTTTTTTTTTTTTTTTTTTTTAACTTTCCTTTTTCATTTCCGAAGCTAATCAAGTGGGCTTTTTGAAACCTAATCAATAAAAGAGGATAGGAGTACAAGACTTTAAAAGAAAGTAGAAATTAAAAGAGTAAAAAAGACCAATCTCCACTACCAATGAATGCGAAACAGAAAAAGAAGAAGAAGAAGAAGAAGAAATGGGCTGGGTTCATTCAGGCAAGTGGCAGCCGGTGACATGGTGGCGACCTATTATTGATGGGTTTGTAATTTTTTTTTTTTAAGTCAAAACCAGATACTAGTTGAAATTTTCATTTCGGCTGGAATTTAACGGGATAGCCAAAACTTCCCGAAAGTAGTCAAAATTTGATTTGAGGTGGAACAGGTGGTATTACCGTACCAGATTGCAAGCCGATACAAGATATTCCGATCATTTCGACCAGAATGAAACGAAATATATAACATTATTTTGTGTCCTAAAACCTAATTTATTGGCATGTTATAAATAAATAAATTGTTTACTTATATGAGATTATTTGTATGAACTAATTGGACATTATCATATAGTTTTTGAGATGCATTTTATGTGATTTATGTGATGTAATTACATAAAATATAAATTAAAAGTTCCTTGTAAACTAAAAAATGTAGTTCGTACTCGGTGATGAAATTGAACGTTTTATCTGTGAAGACTATAAGTTTATAATATATCAACTAAGATGGTTTGTCTTAATTATGGCAGTAGAGACTTCTAGTTTATGTGTTGACATGTTTTAAGTGTGTAAGACACATTGAACGGGATTACTATAAGATTAAGTATTCAATTAGCAACTGTCACTTGAATAATAAATCTCACATCTTCTATTTTCATAGAATCTCAATTCTGAGAGAATTGTGAAGCCAATTATGAAATGTAGACTGCTTTGATATATCAGTAGTGTGATCTAATCTAACGGTCATGTAGACACCCAATTTTGCACCCATAAATTTTTTTTTTTTTGAGAATCAGGCCTGACAGACCAGGCCGAAAAAATCATTTTATTACTGGAATATCAGATACAAAAAACCTATAAATATCCGAAGGAACGAAGTTCATCCAAACTAAAGCAGGAAAAGACAATCTCGCTCGTCATGCTAGAGCATGTGCTAAAACATTGCCTTGCCGACGTGTATGAGAGAAAGAAGAGTACTGCAATGTACTAATTGAAGACACAACGTCTTTAACTAAATGACCCACCAACGGGTGCTGAAAACTCTGATTTTTGATAGCTAAAATAGCCTCTTCAGAATCCCCTTCCAGAATTGAACCACTGAAGCCAAGCTCATGGACAAACAGAACAGCCCGTCTAGCTGCAATTGTTTCCAGGGCTACAGTGGATGAAGGCAGGGGAATAATCTCGGACAAGGCTACCAGGACTTCACTAGAGGAATTACGAACCACGGCTCCAATTCCTGCTGCTCCCAAGTCTTCAAAAACTGCGCCATCAAAATTCGTTTTCAACAGACCTGCATCGGGTGGCTTCCAAATGACTTTCCTCGGTAGCTTCTTTGATGTAGGTTTCGCACGATGCTACTGAAAGTCCGCCAGGTACTTCTATGCCAGATCTGAGGTCTTTTCAAGAGATGCGACTGCCTCATTTAATCTGATTTTGTTGCGCCGATTCTAGATGAACCAGCAAACCATAATAAAACCTTCAGCTCCACGGGGATTCTGCAACACCAACCTGAAAAGATCAACAAAAGATAAAGCTTGATTTGTTGCAATACGCAACTCATCAAAGTTAGTACCCCAGGCCACCTTAACCTTCTCACAGCCCCATAATGCATGAATCATAGTCTCAGGCTCTCTGTTACAGCTTGTGCAGCTGTTTGAGAGCACCACCTTTCTCCTAGCCAAATTCACCAAAGTAGGAAGTGACTCGAGACAAGCCCGCCACGAAAATGTCTTGATTTTATTTGGCACTTTTAACCTCCAAAGGCCTGACCACAATTTCTGGTTCACCTCATTAGTTGACCCCGAAGCGGAACCACTATTTTCCTTTGCACACAACAGTTGATATCCAAGCTTCACAGAGTATTGACCATCCTTAGATTTTGGCCAAATCAAGGTGTCTTCCTAAGGTGTCAAACAGAGGGGAATGGACTTTATTTTTTGTGCCTCAAATGGCAGAAAAACTCTTTCCAACGGATACACATTCCACCAACCCGAATCAGCATCAATGAGGTCTACTACCTTCGCATCAGCAGATAGCAAAGATGGAGGTGAGATGACCTTGCCTGACCCTTCCCTTGGCAGCCAGCAATCCTGATAAATCTGGGCTGTTTGGCCATTACCCACTCTGTATCTAGCACCTTCAGCAATTAAATATCGAGCCTTAAGGATACTCTGCCAAGCATAGGACCCGGATTTGACTTGAGCTGAAAAAATATCACCCGAAGGGAAGAACTTAGCCTTGAAAACCTGGTAGAATAGGGACTCTTTATCATGGACCAGCCGCCACACTTGTTTGGCTAACATGGCATCATTGAATTTCCTAAGCTCTTTAAAACCCATCCCACCTTCAATTTTTGGCAAGCACAAAGACTCCTAATTTTTCCAATGAATCTTCCGCCTCTCACCACGTTGACCCTAAAAGAAATTATTTATCATAACCTCAATCTCATGACAAAGACTCATAGGTAGTTGGAAGCAACTTATAGCAAGGGTGGGAATTGCTTGAACAATAGCTTTCAATAACACCTCCCTTCCGGCTTGTGACAAGAGCTTCTCCTTCCACCCTTGGAGTTTCCCCCAAATCCTCTCCTTTATATAGATAAATCTTTCCTTCTTTTTTCTTCCCACCATTGCCGGCAACCCAAGATACTTTTCATACTCCTTAATTTCCAGTACACCTAGGAAGTTCTTCAAATCTATTTTGGTGCTATCAAGGACAGATTTTCCAAAGAAGAGGTTTGTCTTGGCGCCATTTATTTTTTGCCCGAATGCTCTCTCATATTGGGCTAAGGCAGATTGAATTGCTTGCACGTCACCCATGTTCGCACGACAAAAAATCAAACTATCATCGGCAAAGAATAGATGCAAAATTTGTGGCCCATTCTTACAAAGGGAGAAGCCCCTAAGGTCACCCGCTGCCATGGCTTTTTTAAGCAGCCTATTTAAACCCTCCGAGCACAACAAAAATAGGTAGGGAGATAGAGGATCACCTTGGCGAATCCCCCTTGTTGGCTTGATGAAACCTCAAGGTACTCCATTGATTAAAATGGAATATGAGACGGATTTGATTGTTGCCATCACCAACTCTACCCATCTACCATGGAAACCCATCTTCTGTATTAAGCTCTCCAAAAAAATCCACTCCACCCTATCGTAGGCCTTGCTCATATCCAATTTCATTGCCATGTAACCCTCCTTACCCCTTTTTTTTATCTTCATGTGGTGCAGCGTTTCAAAAGCCACCAAGATGTTATCTGAGATAGCTTTATCAAATTGAAAAGCACTCTGGGATTCTGATACAACATAAGGCAAAAGACTTTTCATACGATTAGCTAACACTTTAGAAATTAGCTTATACAAAATGTTACATAAAGATATGGGCCTAAAATCAGAAACTCTTTTCGAGTTTTTTAATTTTGAGATAAGGGTGATAAAAGTATGGTTTAGACTGGCGGAAATAATACCTAAGTTAAGACAAGAGAGTACTGCACAAGACACATCATCACCAATGGAATCCCAATAATGTTGATAGAGGATAGGGGGCATGCCATCCGAGCCCGACGCTTTCGAAGGCACCATTTGTTTTAACGCCATATCCACCTCTTGCTTCAAGAAAGGTTTCACCAAATCTGCATTCATTGAATCTGGTACAACCCAAGATATAGTGGCCAACACTTCCTCCAACTGATTCAAGTTTGAGGTTGAGAAGAGCTCACTATAATAATCAATAAACAACTGTGCAACTTGGTCATCCCCTTCAACCCACACGCCATTAGAATTTCTTAGGCGTTTGATGCCATTTTTCCTACACCTCTAAGAAGCTTTACCATGAAAGTAATGTGTGTTTTGGTCCCCTTCTTTAAGCCAATGCAGCTTGGAGCGTTGCTGTTAGCATTACCACTTCACACCGCTTCCCCTTCCGTCGCCTTAACCTGCTGCTTCTTCTCAACTAATGCCCAAGATATATTTACAAAGGAAGCATTACTCCATTCTTTCAATTTCCTCTGACAGTGTTTCACGTTAGCCTCAACCACTGACATAGGATTAGATGAGGAAAAGGAACTTTCCCAAGCTGCTGCCACAGTGGTATGACATGATTCTTCATTCAACCATACTTGTTCAAACCTCCAAGGTCTTTGGTTTCAGATAGGTAGCCCCTCCATATGAATACTTAAAGGCTTATGATCCGAGAAAACCATATCTAGATGAGTGATAGAATAACCCGTGCACCCATAATTTAATTAAGGAGGATGACTTGAATGACCAATCCATGTACCCCAAAAATCATAATTGCATTACATGCATCAATTTGTTCTTGCATTACATGCATCATTTTGTCTTTGCATTACATGCATTAATTCATTCATTGCATATCATAAAAATAATCTTGAGATTCTAATGGTCGCAGTGGTGTTTCCGATTATCAAATCAGACTATCGGATCGAAAGATATCGCATGATCAAGTTTGCATGGTCAACATGCATTGTGTCTAGGTAGAACACATGATCAATTTAAATTAATTTTGATTGGTTAAACAATTAAATTAATTAAATAATTTTGTGATTGGTTGATAATTAGTGTTTAAAATAGGGATGCATGCATGGGAATAAAAGGAATGATTGGATAACAATAAAATTGTGGATAATCTGAACTTTATCAAGATTTATTTTAGGGTATTTATCTACAAGATAATTGTTCTTAAATATCCTGAATTATCCAAAAAAAGAGATGAAAAATCATAGGCGGAGGATGAAAATGCGTCTAGGTACAAGGACCGGCCAAAAAACCCTAGAAGAGGAGTCCAACCGGCACCCGAACACGAAAATGCATTTGGAGCCATAGGGCCAATTCGGCACTTTTGGAGTGCCGAACGGCACTCTAAAAGGACCGAATTTCCTTGATGTAGGCTTTGGCCCAACGGCCTTCGGGTGACAATTATGCATACCCTTTTCAATCTTTTTGCAAAAGGATGCGTCCGAATTCAAACCCTAATCGTCCGTACTTATTTTTTAGAGTCTTCTGGCCTCTATAAATAGAGATTGAACCTCATAATTCAGCACATTTCTTTTTACACTCTGAGAGGCATACGTTTTTGACTCTCAAACCACCCATATTTTCTGATCCTTTCTCTGAATGTTACTGCTTAAATTAGGGTTTTTAGGTTTCAAAGAGAATTGAACAAATTTCTTTGAACCCTAAAACATCCTCTCAAGAACAAAGTGTGGTCATGCAAGAGGTTGTTTCCTTCACCATTTTTTTTTTGTAATGTGATGATGCATGTTATATCTCTTTCTTCTTTTCAAATATCCATAACATGAATTGTTAATTGTAGTTTTGTTAAAGCATGATTGTTTTTTATGTGATTGTTATTTCTTTTTATTGAATGTCAATAAATTTGCATGTGAACAATTATTTTTCTTAAAACAAAACAGATCTGCATCTTTATAAGATGTAGATCTGAATTTTTCTCAATACAAAAAACATATCTGCATCTTGATAAGATGTAGATCTGAGTTTTTCTCAATATAAAAATAGATCTACATCTTCCTTAGATGTAGATCTGAGTTTTCTTAAACAAAAAGAGATCTGCATCTTTATGAGATGCAGATCTAAATTTTTCTCAAATCAAAACTGATTTACATCTTTCTTAAGATGCAAATCTAATTTTCTTAATACATGCAAATTGATGAAATAAAGAAAGAGATTATGTATTACTGCGTTTGTGTTTATTTTAATTCATGATTGCATAAATTTAGATTATGAGTGGAATTCTCTTCTTAGAAAATCTTTTTTTAAAATATATAGCAAAACAGATCTGAATTTTCAAAAAAAAAAAAATTCTTTTAAATATGACAAAATAGATTTGAATTTTTATCATAAAAAAACCCTTCTTTTTTTACATCCCACAAAACAGATCTATATTTTGACAAACTAAAATCAATTTTTTTTAACAATAAAAACAGATCTGATTTTTTTAAACAAAAGAAGAGATTTCATTCATAAATAAATTTGTGTGATTTAAGTTTTGTCTCACATGTTCAACATATCATTCTTGACATGCATAACACCTTCCCATTCCGTAACCTAGCCTCCGGATTTAGGTTTTTGGTTTAGTAGATCTAGCCTTGTCTTTATTTATTTTGGGTAGAATGTAACTAGGACAATAGGCCATGTAATTATTTGGTAGATTGTAACTAGGACTCAAAGCTATGTAATTTTCAAGTTTTTCAAGATATGTAATTTTTATTCAATCAATGAATGGAACTATTCAGTCATGTATTTTGTAATTAGTATTTTTTCTTATTTTTTGTATAAAGAAAAATAAGAGGCAACTCCATACCACTTACTCAAAATGAGAGGTGCCTTAAAAGGTACCCGAATCTCTTTTTTGAGGGACGCTTTTCGTCGAGGTCTCTCACAGTGGTGACTCCACTGGGGATGTCAAGGGCTAAGCTTCGTATTAGGCTTATGTGACCAAATATGTACCTTTGTTTTGCATGGTCTTGCATGATATAGTTGTTTGTTTATTTATTTATGTTTGATGGGATGTTGCATAATATTGTGGTGTATGATATTTTGTTGTTTGTTTTGGTTGTTAAAATCTTTCCTAAACTTTCATAGTGTGTGCCATCCAAACAACAATGTATGTACCCCTTTCAACAATTTGTGGTAGTAGTAACCATGGATCACCGGTCTTCATTAGATTCGGGTACCTAGTGGCGAACTCACCAACTCATAGCCCAAAGTCACTAGATTATTTCTTGCTGACTGTAAAGGACAAATCATGTCGTTTGGACCAACGCAATGTTCATTACATTACAAGTTGGGAGGTGTAACGTCCTGGCTATGGGAAACAATGAAACAACAAACCTACCCTACAACATAATGACTTAGAACGTACCCTTAGGTCGGTCCCAGTTAAAATTGCATTGCATGTTGTGTGTGTTTGTTTTGATTGACTGATGGATGTGGATAAGGTCTTAGCTTTGATTAACCTGACCAAGCCTGTCATTAGGGGAGAATTTGGTCAAGATCTGAAGGAAGGCTACAAAGAGAACCAAAGCCCGATACTCAAGCCAATAGCTCTGGCTCCAAGCCTGCCACTCCTATCACAATACTGAAGCCTTCAAGCATAGAAGAGACTCCACTGCTGCAACACCACAACCCCATCCTCGACCTCCAAGACAGTTCAAGTCACATGAAGTTTAAAGCTCCTAGTAACATGGTAGAAGAGGGAGAACACCCAAACACAAAGGAACCCATAAACACCCAAGAGCTACTGTTAGGATCATAGATTGTATTGTATTGCTGATGCAAGCTAGAAATTAGTTACTAGCAGTAGTGCAGATACCTACCAACTGTAGGTGGTTATGGCAATTGGTTATTAGATAGAGTAGGATTGATTGAGGAAGGTATAAAAAAGGGCATTACTGTTGTATTGAGGGGAAATAAAAATGAACTCATTTCAGTTTCTCTTTATCTCTCTAATTCTCTAAAACTTCTTTCTTTCTCTTTCCTTCCTTGGAGGCCCAGCTGACCTCGAATCCAGCTATACAATCAAACCAGAGATTTCAATCCTAACAATTGGTATCAGAGCATCAATCCTGTGACAACAATGGCTGAAACTTGTTTTGCCATTCAGACCAAGTTCTTGAATGAGATGAATTAGAACATCAAGGCCATGACTCAGAATATCAATGTCATTCTGCAAAAGCTAAATTCCAAGGAAGCTAGACCACATTCTTCCCAAGAACCTGTAACCCCAGTCAGAAATTCTTTAGCTATATCCTTCATGAAACCCATTAAGCTTGAATTTTCTCATTTTTCAGGGGAAGATCCTGCTAGTTGGGTTTATAAAGCCAATCAATACTTTGGCTATTATCAAACACTAGTTGCAGAAAAGTTGTTGGTTGCTTCTTTTCACATAGATCAAGAAGCTCTGGTCTGGTATCAAGAAGCTGGGGTGTTCTCAGATTGGGAAACATTGGTACAAGCACTACATGTAAGGTTTGGTTCCACACCATATGATGATCCTATGGAGGCCTTCGTTCGGCTGAGACATATTTCAACAATGGGTATGTATAAGGCAGAATTTGAAGCTTTGTCCAATGAGAATCATATATCAAGCAATGCTCTAGCCATTGCTTTGCAAAAATCAATCAAGAATGATTTTCCTAGGTTCAAGGGTGAAGAACATGTGGCTTGGGTTTGTAAAGCAAACCGATACTTCAACTATTACAAGACCCCAGATCATGAAAAGCTTTCGATGGCCTATTTTCACATGGATGGGGAAGCATTAGTGTGGTTCAAAAATGCTGAAGATATTGGGCTATTTGATAGTTGGGATGCCTTTGTTCAAGAACTACAAGTCAAATTTGGATCTACCGCTTGTGACAATCCAATGAAGGCTACTATTCAAGAAACACCTATTCTTATGAGTAATCCAATGTTCATTGGCATTAACCAAACTCATGTTCCACCAAATGGGTTTGTTCATGTAATCAAGAATGAAGATGCAGACTTACCACACACTCATGCTTATGTTTCACCAAATGGGTCAGTTCATGTAATCAAGAATGAAGACGTAGACTTACCACACATTCTCATTGAGGGCCAAATCTCGTTACTTAGTGGCTGTCATAAAGCCAAGGAACAAGATGTTTCTTTTCTTGGTGATAGCTGTGGGGTAAATGACGGATTCCATAGCCGAAATGATCACAATTTTTATAAGAAAATAAGTTCTACATCGACTTATGGTGTTGGTAGCAGTAGTGCGTTACTTGCCAAGTTCTATAGCCAAGGTGATCATAACTTTTATAAGAAATCAAATCTTGATTCAAGGGCTTTACGTACTAGGAAGCAAGATTACTTGGTGGGAAGCAAGATTGGTAGTTCTGCTTTTGATTGTACAGGGAAGAAATATGGTGTTGCTGATCTTTTGAAGTGTGCAAGACCTTTCACTATTAAGGTTACTGTGGGTAGGGATGTGAAAAGGAAATTACTAGTATATCTAGTGTACATGGAGTCAAGGCTATCAACTATTGGAGTTGATGATTATGGTTTATGGATTAATTTCAATATGATTGCTTTGGGTTATGCTCCTATTTCATGGGTTGTGATTCATTGCGATGGAGCTGCTGTGAAGAAATGGAGAGAATATTTGGTGGGAAGGCCATTTGTGGTGAAGACTGATCAGTGGAGCCTTAATTATCTACTGGAACTGAAGATTGGGACACCAACCTAGCAGAAATGGGTGTATGCATTTGTGGTGCTGCTGGGGTATGCATTTTTGGTGGAGTACAAGAAAGGAAAAGAAAATCTAGTGGTTGATGATGCACCATCCATAAAAGTTGAGACTAGTGGGACTGTTGTTGATTTTCATGCAGAAGATCCTCCAGCTAATGGTGGCTTAGGAGATTTTCTAGTTGATGGTGTTTCAAAAGATCCTTCAGCTGATGGTGGTTTAGGAGATTCTCCAACTGATAACGTTTTAGAAGATTTTCTAGCTAAGGGTGGTTTAGGTGATTCCGTTTTATGTAAGATTTATTTTCCAACTCCAGCTTGGTTGGATGATCTTAAGGCTAGTAATGTCCATGGTTAGGAGATACAAGACATTTTACAGGGTCCAGTTGGTTTACTCCAGCCATTGCCCATTCCAGACTCAAGACTTCATCCCACCTTCCATGACTCAAGGCCTAAATCCTTCCCACCTACGGATTTAGATGGCACTCTTAATCCAGAACCCATAGCTATTCTGCAGGACAGAACTCATCAGCTAAGGAGTCGGACCATCACGCAAGTTTTAGTCAAATGGCAAGGAGGAAGTCAGGTAGATACTACTTGGGAAAATCTATATTTGCTTTGGAAACAATTCCCTCACCTTGTGGGCAAGGTGCTTTAATGGGGGAGGTATTGTTAGGATCATAGATTGTATTGTATTGCTGATGCAAGCTAGAAATTAGTTACTAGCAGTTAGTGCAGATACCTACCAACTGTAGGTGGTTATGGCAGTTGGTTATTAGATAGAGTAGGATTGATTGAGGAAGGTATAAAATGGGGCATTGCTGTTGTATTAAGGGGCAATAAGAATGAACTCATTTCAGTTTCTCTCTATCTCTCTAATTCTCTAAAACTTCTCTCTCTCTTTCCTTCCTTAAAGACCCAGCTAACCTCAAATCCAGCTATACAATCAAACCATAGATTTCAATCCTAACAGCTACTCAACACTATGGTAGCTAGTCAGATTCAGCTGAGGGAAGACATGAACCGTATGATACAACAGTTTCAGAATTTGAAGAGTAATCAAGAGGGGGACAAGGCTGATCATGATCCACCAACCCTAGAAAATGAGAAGAAGATCAACGAGAGGATGAATAAAATAGAGGAGATGATTAGAAGAGCCCGCAAGATGGAGGAACTTATGAACTACGATTCACTCTCCCTGTTCCCTAATGCAAGGCTGCCACCCAAGTTCAAGATGCCAACCCTAGACAAGTTTGATGGGATCAACTACCCAAAGTCCCATCTGAAGATGTATATAAGGGCTATGCAGCCCCTAGGCGCAACTGAAGAGGTACTTGCCCATATGTTCCAAAACACACTAACTGGAGCAGCTATTAGGTGGTTCCTCAACCTGGATAATGCAAGAGCAAGAAGTTGGGAGGACATCTGCCAAGAGTTTCACAAGCAATACAAGTACAATATAGAAGTGGACATCACAAGAAGAGACCTTGAGACTACCAAGCAAGAGCCGAAAGAATCCTTCTCTGCTTTCATTACCAAGGGGAGAGCCAAGGCTACACAGATGATGAGTAGGTCGAATGAAGAAGAACAGTTAGCCATGGTTGTAAAGAACTTATTGCTTGTATACCATAAATATTTGTTTGCACAATATTTTCCCAATTTTAAAGCTTTAATTGCTGCCGGAACTCAAATAGAGGATGCTATAAACAATGGCACTATAAAGACTGATGACCTTCCAAGATTTAGAAAGAATGTAGGGTCTAATTCTAAGGCTGCAGAAATTTCCAATATTCATAAAAATGATCCTTATCAATTGATTGCACCCATTGCACCTGTGCAAGTACCCCAAGGGCCTAGACCCAAGAAAGAATTTCATGAGTTGTACATGCCCATGAGTCAAGTGTTTGACAAGCTAAAAGCAAAAGGGTACTGAAGCCCTTAGACCCAAGACCAATTCCAAACCCCTTGCCCTCAAAGTTTGATATGAATAAAAGATGTGCTTACCATCAAATCCTTGGTCATGACACTGACCGTTATTTCACCCTTCGTCATGCAATTCAAGACCTAATAGACAATAAAGTGATTGCGCTGCCTACAAGGCCTAGCATCACTAACAATCTCTTGCCCAATCACAATTTTGGGAAAGCACCAAGGGTTAATTTCTTGATGATCGAAAAAGAGAATAAGGAAGACCCGTCTGACTTGATCTATGACCAACCCGAGTGTTTCATGATGACATGGGAAGAATTAATGGATAGAACCTCTATTACCACCACATGATCTAACATATGGAATGAAGTACCAGAACAGGAAAACAACCAAACATCCACAAATGAGGGAAGACACTTCAAACCCCAAGAGAATAGCTAAACATCCACAAATGGGGGGAGACACTTCAAACCCCAAGAGAATAACCAAACACTCATAAATGGGGGGAGACACTTCAAACCCTGAGACACTGATCCCCATGATTCAACCAAAATTGCCCACATCACAAGAGGGGGAGACACTTCAAACCCCCACATTTAAAGACCTACAACTCAGTGGAAGCTCTGAACAGATCCACTCAACAAACACCCGCCGAAGAAGATGAAGTCCTCAAGCAACTACAGAAGACACAAGCCAACATATCCCTATGGGGTTTACTCATGGCCTCATACAAACATTGACAAAACCTAGTAGACTTGCTCAACCAAATCCAAGTCCCAACAACCACAACCTCCCAAGATCTGAATGCTATGATTGGGTCCATAAATAGTGAACTCACTATTTCCTATCCCGACAAGGATCTGACCAAGAAAGGGAAGTACCATAACGTTCCGTTGCATATCACTGTAGATTCCATGGGGAAGAGAATACCGATGGTTTTGGTGGATGATGGTAGTGCCTTGAATGTCTGTCCTTTGAAGACTGCAAGCTGCCTTGGCCTAAGCATTGAAGACTTTGTGCCTATCGATCAACATGTGAGGGCATACGACAACAGTAGAAGAGAAGTCTTGGGAACCATAACATTAGAGCTTATCATAGGACCGATGGTCAAGAAGGTGGATTTCCAAGTCCTTAATATAGCCTCATGCTTCAATATGCTCCTTGGGCAACCATGGATCCATGACACAGAAGCCGTACCTTCTTCCCTATATCAAAAGGTTCGGTTTCCACATGAAGGGGCTATTGTGACCATCTATGGAGATACTTTGACTGTGCCTAAACTCGTTTATGGTATTGATTTTGAGAAAGAGCCATTGACCTTGGATGGCTTTGAGATTGAGAAGCCTAGCTTTGAAAAGAAAGGAGAAGAAGTTGAAAAGATCCCAATGGACTTTGCCCCTTATGGTAACAACAATGTGGTACCAATGATGAGGAGAATGAACTACCTTACTAGGATGAATTTGAGGAGAGTTGTGAAGAAACCAACCATTCAAGACTTGGCAATTCCTACTACAACACCAGTTTTTGGGCTAGGCTATAAGCCCACAATGATTTGTTGGAAATGGAAGTAAGAAGGATGGCCCGAGCCAAGGCCAAAGCAAAAGGACTTCCTTGTCCTCCAAAACCTCTGAAGCCCTACACTTCTACACTGAATGGGAAGTTTGTAAAAGCTGGAGAAAGTCAACATTATTGGGGATTCCTAGAATCGAGATTCGATCCTATAACAAAGATAATGGTGCCCGGTTTCGAGATACTACTTGATTGCAACAATAAGGTTCTAAAATTGAAGAAAAAAGATACCACCCGGGTTCTTACTGATTGGGCTGATCATATGGATCCTGACGCCATGACTACACTCATTGGAGATCATATTTACAAAATAGAAGAATAAGAATATTGGGAGGCCTGCCAGCATACATTGAAGAGCCCATATGAACTAGGAGCCAATGATAGAGATGAGGAAGGAGGAACAGCCCTTAGTGATGATGAAGATGGAAGTGAAGACAAGAATGATAGTAGTAGTGACAACAGCAGCAGTGACAGTGGACATGATGATAATAACAGCAGCACCAACAGTGATGACAACAGCAATAGAAGTTATGATAACCCGTATAGCGGAGATGATTGGGGTGAACCCCCTAGTGAAAGAGAAGATGAAGATGCAGACCTATTCTATGAGGAATATGACAGTGATGTGGACTACTATGATCAAGATATTAAAGATGATACTGAAGCTAACAGGTGAAGCAATACTGATAGTAATCAATACAGGCTGATAAATGTGTTAGAGAATGTAAGAGAGGAGAATGCACAAGACAATCAAATGTATCATAAAGAATATCCTTATGGGCATCTTTCAGATTGGACGATATCACTAATGTTAGCTCAAGGTCTGGCCCTAGGTATGACAAGCATGGAAGAGAGGTTCCTGAATTGGGGTCGTATTATGATTCAGAACCAAGTACACTAACCCTACATATTGTAGAGGATGATGACATAGATGCCAGGTTGGCCGCTCTAGACCAAAAACTGATGGTCCATAGTCTCAGAATCATGACACTTAAGAATGCTGAACATAATGAGGGGAGAATGGAAGGAAGTGAACCAAAGCATCTCCCTCAACCCACTAATTTAGGCAATAGAGGCAAGTATGAGCTATTTGATGAATGGATGGATAGCATGGAGCGCCTAGATGCTTTTGTGACCGACAAGCCCACAGATATGGAGGTTGAAAAAGAAGCTACGGATTATATGGATGTAGACCCCACAGTACTGATGCTGAGGGAAGAAAGAGCTTACTGGGAGCCACCTGCCATTGTGGAAGCCACGACCGAGTTAAGGAACTGGGCATGGGAGGGAGCTGCCCACCCCATAGAGGACTCTGTGAGGAAAATCAAGACCGTCAAGTCAGTCACTTTCGCCAAGAAGATCAAGACCGCCGAGCCAGTCACTCCTACCAAGAGCATTGTTTCCGTTCCTATTGAGTCTATTTCTGCTAGTGTCTCTATTCCTATTAAATCTGTTTGTGATTGTTTTCCAATTAAGTCTGTAGAGTCTATTTTCCTTTTAATATGATTTCTGACTCTGCTTATTTGCTGGCTTTGAATGTTTTTATTTCTGAAATTGGTAAAGAAAATTTTAATAATAAGGAATTAAAACATGGATACCTAGAACCTATAAAAGAAGAAACCCAACCCATTTGAATGCTTGAAAATGTACAAAAACACAAGAGCTATTTAGACCCCCAAATTAAAGTTACGGCTCAATTGATTTTACTCTAACTTAATACTAAGTGCGGAATAGAGTAAATGCGAGCGGATAAACAAACAAGCTACTCTAATCCATATTCATAATAACATAGCAGTAAAATGAAAGGTAAAAGAGTAGGGAAGAAAGATGTAAACATAAGATAACACGCCGATGTGTTATCGAAGAGGAAACCGAAAAATTCGGCGAAAAACCTCTCCGCTACCCTCCAAGCAGTAATCGATCCACTAGAAAATCAGTTGGGATACATGGGTTAGTAAGAGACCCTCCAAGCCTAATCTACCCGCTGTACCTAAGCCCTCCCTCCAACCTCCTACTACAACAAGACTTCTCGGAACCGTGTCCTTTCTAGCTTTCCGGATCCCGCAACAAGCTCCATGTTGCATCCGCCATCCTTGGCTTCTTCCAATACTTCCCAGCCACACCAAAGCCTCACTTGACACTCGCAAAGGGTGTGGTAAGTGTTTGGGCTATCAACCTCTCAATGGTATGGAAATGGAAAGGTAGGAGATGAGGAAATTCTACAACCAAATGTGTAAAGAATTGTTGGTATAACAATCTCTAACTCTCAAGGTTTGTAGTTAGGGTTTTCTCTTAGAAGCACTCATCAACATTTGTGGGTAATGTGGGTATATATAGTGTGGGTACAGAAAGTGTGTATCAGATAGGATAATCTGGCAAAACAGAATGTTTCGCGAGTGTCTCGCGGGAAGGCCTTACCCGCGAGCTACTCGCGAAACACAACTGTCTCCATCCTGTCCTGACTCTTCGCATTCCAGTCATGTGTAGGGCACATGCATCATTTCGCAGGATGCTTAGTCGCGAGCTACTCGCGAAAACTCTTCAGTCTTCAATTTGCTTAAGTCTTCACACTCTCTCTCTCACACACACAACCCTTATAATTAAATCTCACAATAAATATAGGGTACAAAAGATTGAATAAAATTACAATCAAATTTGGCACAGAATAAAATCCAACAAAACACATAGTTATAAATTACAACTTTACACCATTAACCCAGGAACTGATGATGAGCCCAAAATGATCCAAGTAGGCAATACCCTAATTGCCTCAGAGAAAGATGCATTAGTGGCACTGCTGACAGAGTTCAAAGAGATCTTTGCCTGGTCATATGAAGACATGCCTGGGATTGATACAGATATAGTACAACACTGCATTCCAACAGATCCAACCATGAAGCCGGTCAAGCAGAAGTTAAGCAGAATGAAGCCAAAATGGACTCTCAAGATCAAAGAAGAAGTAGAAAAACAGTACAATGCAGGATTTCTAAGAGTGGTCAACTATCTAGAATGGTTAGCTAATGTAGTTCCGGTACCAAAGAAGGATGGGAAGGTCCAAATGTGTGTAGATTTTCGAGATCTGAATAAGGCCAGACTAAAAGATGATTTTCCTTTGCCTCACATTGACGTCCTGATGGACAACACAGCAGGGCATGCTTTGCTCTCGTTTATGGATGGATTTTCAAGATACAATCAGATTAAGATAGCTCCAGAAGATATGGAGAAAACCTCCTTTATCATTCCAAGGGGGACATACTACTACCAGGTCATGCTATTTGGCCTTAAGAATGCTGGTGCTACTTACCAACGAGCAGCCACCACTTTGCTGCAAGATTTGATCCACAAAGAAGTAGAAGTTTATGTTGATGACATGATAGTAAAGTCCAAAGACCGTGAAAGGCACATACCGGCTTTGAGGAAGTTCTTTGAGAGAATCTGGTTTTACAAGTTGCGGTTGAATCCAAAGAAGTGTACTTTCGGAGTCACATCCGGAAAATTGTTAGGGTTTATGGTAAGCCAGAAGGGAATAGAAGTTGATCCTGAAAAAATCAAGGCAATTGTAGAGATGAAGCCTCCAAGGACTGAAAAGGAGATCCGAGGATTTCTAGGGAGGATACAGTACAACCGCAGGTTCGTAACCCAACTCACTATGACGTTTGAACCAATCTTCAGACTACTCAAGAAAGAAGTCCCTACAGTGTGGAATGAACAATGCCAAGAAGCCTTCGAGAAGATCAAGAGTTATCTGATGAAACCACCAATACTTGTCCCACCAGTTCCTGAAAAGCCATTGTTGTTGTATCTCACCACTACAGATACAGCAATGAGGGCTTTACTTGCTCAATACCTAGAGGAGACTAGAAAGGAGAATGTGATTTACTACATCAGCAAGAAGATGTTGCCTTATGAAGAGAAGTATTCACCATTAGAGAAGACATGTGTAGCACTTGTATGGGCAGCCCATAAACTCAGACATTACATGCTTGCTTACAAGGTTTTGTTGATTGCAAGAATGGATCCTTTGAAGTACTTAATGGAAAAACCTGTGCAAGATGGAAAGACTACTAAATGGGTTTTGCTTTTGTCAGAATTTGATATTAAGTATGTGACTCAGAAATCTGTGAAAGGAAGAGTAATTGCCGAACACTTAGCCTATTGTTTACCAAAAGAAGCTGAAGAGATCCAAGGAGACTTTCCGGATGAAGACATCATGGGGATTGAAGTAGAATCATGGAAGATGTATTTTGATGTAGCAACAAATCAAAACGGAAGTAGAATTGGAGTTCTCTTAATTTCTCAAAAAGGGGCATACATTCCATTTTTCGGCAGACTCAACTTTCCTGCTACCAACAATGCCACAGAATATGAAGCTTGCATTATGGGCCTACAAGCAGCCTTAGGCCTAGGAGTGAAAGAGTTGGAGGTGTATGGAGACTCGGCTCTAATAATCTCTCAGGCACGGAATAAATGAAAGATTAAAGAAGAAAGGCTTATGCCTTATCATCAATGTCTCCAGAAGTGGTCATCAAAATTCAGCAAGATCCAATATCAGTATGTGCCGAGAATGCATAATCAAATTGCAGATGCTTTAGCAACCATGGCATCTATGATGGATGGGCCAAAAGAAGATGAAGCTAGACCGATAGTGTTGGAATGAAAAGAAGAACCAGCCTACTGCATGACAATAGAAGAAGATGAGGAAAAGAATGGGGAAGGCGAATAGTACTCAAACATCCTACAATACCTCAAGAATGGAACATACTTGGAGTCTGCAGACAAGAATGATTAGTTAACCATCCAGAGGTTGTCTACTAATTAATCATTTGTGGTGAAAGGCTTTACCAAAGATCATATGATGGAATTCATCTCCTTTGTGTAACTGCCAAGGAAGCACAACAGATAATTGAAGAGGTTCATGAGTCAAGTTATGGGCCACATATGAATGCACATATGCTATCAAGGAAGATAATGAGACAGGGTTACTAATGGACCACTATGGAAGCCGACTATGTGGCTTATGTTCGAAGATGCCATCAATGCCAAGTCCATGGAGATTTGAAGCACATACCACCCATGCCATTACATACCATGACATCACCTTGGCCATTCTCTACATGGGGAATAGACATTATTGGGAAGATCCACCCTACAGCATCCATTGGCCATGAATTTATACTTGTAGCCATTGATTACTTTACTAAATGGGTAGAAGCTGCCTCATTCAAGGTTTTGAATTCATAGAAAGTTGCTCAGTTTATTCAGACCAATATCATCTGCAGATACGAGGTACCGCATGAAACTATCTCCAACAATGGGCAGCATTTCAAGGGAGAAACAGAAAAGTTGCTATGACAATTTAATATTCAGCACCATAAGTCTTCACCTTATCGTCCTCAGACTAATGGAGCAGTTAAGGCTGCTAATAAAAACATTGGATGAATCTTGAAGAAGAACACAAAGAACTACAAGGACTGGCACTTACAGTTGCCCTATGCACTCTGGGGGTATAGAACATCAATCCGATCTTCCACAGGAGCCACTCCTTATTCATTGATGTATGGGATGGAAGCAGTCCTTCCCATTGAAATGGGTGTCCGTTCACTAAGGACAGTACTGGAAAGTGAAATCTCTAAAGCAGATTGGTTGCAGAGCAGATATAACCAATTGTGCATGCTAAATGAGAAAAGACTCAAAGCCTTGTATCACATTCAAGGATATCAGAGGAGGCTTAGGAAAGCTTTCGACAAGAAAGTGAGAACCAGAGATTTGAAGTTGGGGGACTTAATGTTGAAAGAAATTCGAGCCCCGGTTCAAGATGCAAATGGGAAGTTCAAGCAAAATTGGGTAGGCCCATACCTTATCAAGCAGATATATTCTGGGGGAGCAGTAAGATTGATGGACATGGATGCAAACCCTTTCACTGAGCCAACCAACATGGATCAATTGAAGAAATATCACGTCTGAGGTGGTTGTAAATTAAGTTATTTCCTTTCCTAGGTTTGACTTGAAAAAAAAAAAAGAGCTCGCTAGGCTGAAAACCCGAAAAGGCGGTCTAGGCAAAAGTTAGAGCAACGAAAAAAAACAGAAAAGGTAGGTTGAAAATCTGAAAGGGCAGTCTACGCAAAAGGAGAGTTAAAAAAAAAAAAAAAAAAAAAAAAAAAAAAAAGTAAAAAGTGAGAGTGGTGAGAGAGCTTGCTAGATTGAAAACCCGAAAGGGTGACCTAGGCAAAAGTTAAGGCAAAAAAAAAAAAAACAAACAAAAAACCATCATCATCCATGAAGTACGTGATGACCTAATCCTTCTATCAAGGGGGTACGTAGGCAACCATGCATTGGTTCGGTCACAATTTCCCAAAACCCACCATTTTCCCATTAACCAAAATTACCAAAAATTCAACCATTCCATTACACAAAATCCAAAAGCCCAAACCCTAAACCAAACCATAAAAATTCCAAAACCCCAAAAGCCTACACCTTAAACAGAATCCCTAACCTGCAAATCCTAAATAATTCCTAAACATAAGAGTTTTTTTACATCAACTTCTAAAATAAACATGATTCAAAGCAAAAAAATAAAAATAATAAGGCCACTTTGTCTTCAATCTTTTCTTTTTCTATTGATCATCAATTCCCTCTGTGATAGGTACTTTGTCAACATTGTCCTTTCTTTTGAGTTCATAGTTGTCTTCATCGGGTCTTTCCCAGTTGTCTCTGAGAAATTGTTCTCTCATAGCAATCCTTTCAGCTTCCTTGTCAACAATCTTGTCTATCAACCAGTTAGAGTATTCTGTAGTCATCTTGTGGAAGTGAACCTTGACAAAAGATTGGTCCACTCGGTCAGCCATTTCTAAACCCAATAGCATGTTCTGTATAGAAGTAGGATTTGTATCCACAGGAGAGAAAAGGTCTTCTTCTTTTGCCACCAGGTATTCCTTACTTATATTTGAATTGCATCAAGAGTCTGTCTCCCTTGTAGAAAGTTGCTCTCCGCAATCCAACAAGGAAAATATGATCTGATCCTGGAGACCTCAGTAAAAGGGGTGGGCACTTCCACCAATAACAGTCCCATTGAATTGAGGTACTAGATTTCTTGTCTAAGAATTTCACGCAGTCTGTTAGGACATATGTGTTTCACTTGTTAAGAACATATGTCATTCTTTTATGTAATTGGCTAATCCTTTGACAAAACGCACTTTACTTGTATTTGGTAGATCTAGGATGTGTTTAATACTTCAAGAAACATGTTGTTTAAGTCTAGTATTAAAGTCATGAAGATTGGACCAAGAAACAAGTGAAGAAAAGCTGTTCACTAAAGCTGGACAGATAGCTCGACACCTTTCGATAGCTAGGCTATCTATCGAGCTCTTCAATTGATTGTTATGACAATCTTGACACCTCTCGATAGCTGGTGGATCGATCGAGAAAGCTCCTGTCTCCCTGACAGCTCCTCGATAGCTTCTCGAGAGCTATATCTGTCGAAGTTTAAAGCTCGACACCTCCCGATCGATCGAGGTTACAGGAATTCAGATTTTTAGATCTGATTTTCGGCCTATGCTGACATGTATGTGTAGGGTTTCTTTTCTCACAACCCTAGACCTATATAAGGCTTATTTTAGAGGCCGTTACATAAGAGATATACAAGGAGAACATATGCAAAAGGTGACCGATGCCTTATTCTCTCTGAAAGAAGCTACTGCGTCTTTGCGCCTTAGAGTTTTGTAATCAAGTGCTTCTTGATCTTCATTATTGATGAAGTGAAGAACTTTGTAGCCAACATCTTCTTCTAGTTGGTGATTGAAGTCGCGTACTGGGATCCACGCAATTGGTTAGTCACGTACTGGGATTCATGCAACAAAAACGGTGGCGTTCATATATTAAAGAGTTCAGAGGTTTTGAACCGGTAGAAGGTTTCTGCTGTGAGTTCATCTACTGGGATTGTAGAGTCTAGGGACAAAAGTTTTGTACTAGATCTGAAACTTCTCTTTACTATAGTGGATTGCTTTTCGAGAAGGTTTCCCCTCCGGTTTTTTTACTGTGAAACTAGTTTATTTCATTGGTTTTCCTGGGTCATCATATCTTGTCTTATTTACTTTTCCGCTGCATTCATTATTGATATGATATTGATGTTTGTTTGTTTTAACAAGGTTTATTCATAATTAATCTAATTAACAACTTGGGTTAGTAACTTGTTAATTCTATCAATCGGGGTTTAAATTTCCTAACAAGTGGTATCAAAGCAAGCACACTCTGATTAGGGTTAATCTTTGATGTGTGATCCATTGACCCCTGTTGTCATGGAAGCTCTTGATTGCTTTGATTTGCATGATCTTGTGTTGAATGATGATGATGATGTTCAAGATGCCTATTGCAAGCTTTATAATTTTTGTATGAAATCTCTTGAATGTTCAACAAAATTAAAAGCTAAATTTAAAAAGGTCAAGCTTGAAAAGGATGATTTGATTGCAAAATTGGATGAAGCCAATAATTTGAATGAGAAATTTAAAAATCAAATTTCATCTCAAGAGGACAAAATTAAGAGTTTGGAAGAGCAACTAGTTGAATCTAAAATTGAAGTTGAAAATTTAACTAGTGCCAAACTTCTTGTTGAGCCTAACTCAAAGGAAAAATGTGTTTATATTCCTCCATTTAAAAGGAATAATGAAGAGTTGAAGGCTAATTCTACTAGGATAGACTAAGGTAAAATATCTGATGTTAACGCTGAAGTTTCTAAACCTATGTCTAAAACTCCTCCTAGGTTGAATGAAAAATCTGTTTTTGTCCCCATTTGTCATCATTGTCATATTGTTGGTCATATTAGGCCAAATTGTCCTAAGTTGAGGTCTCTGTCAACCTCTAAGGTTAGACCTCCTTCTGGGAAGCATAGTAGTTTGAAAACTACTCATGTTTGTCACCATTATGGTGTTTCTGGACACATTTGTCCTAATTGCTTTAAGTTGTATCCTCATAAGTAATTGTCCAAACGGTCACAGGTTTCCTCTCAAGGACCTATACTTTTGTTTGGAGAGTTATTAAAAGCTTTGAGCTTTTTAACTCAATTTCAGGAGAATTTTAATTCTTCTATGTCCTTTAGTAGACATACTAGGACACGTGCCTTTTCATCTTCACGGCCAAAGTCTCGTGCTGTGTGGGTAAGAAAGGAGCCTAAGACTTAATTGTCTTTTCTGTTTGTCCTCTCCTTTAATTCTTTCTATCTAAAGCAGGACTCTTTTTGCTTGATTTCTTATCTGCTTTTGGAATCATGCTTTCATGCATCTGCATCTTTCTATCATGCCTTCATGCATATGCATCTTTCTTTCATGCTTTCAGTGTGTGTTTTGTGTACATTGGTACTTGTGTACCTTGGATGGCCATTGAAACAAAATTTTCTAAACTTTGTATCTCTTGTAACTTAGATGAGTATTTCTATGCATAACTAAGCAAGTGAGTTTTGTGGCTTGTGTTTGTGATGAGTAAGATTAAGTTATCTCTTGTAATTAACACTCGTATCACTCTTTTTGACGGGAAGGATTAGAAAATTCTAAGAGAAAGGCATAAATAACTATCTCACCACTATTACCCGCCAATCATAATTTGACACCTATATGCTTCGGCATAGCAAAAGTGTAGTGTCAATGACATTTGTGTGCTTCGGCATAGCAAAATTCGAATGTCAAATGCTTACCATCGTTGGGCATTTTCTTTTCTCTCTCTTATATGCCCATGCATGATTTGCTAAAATAAATATATGCAAAGAAAATGAAAAGCAAAAAGATCAAATATGCTTTAAATATGATTGCAAGCGTGTATTCTAGGAAATGTGGGAGTTATAGGATGTACCTCGAAGGTGATAGTCCCCATCAAACAGTTATGATTGTGTGTGAGTTAGAGTGATTTTCTCATATCTCAAATCGTCATAACATGTATACACTTATGCAATCTTGTGATGCTTTTCACACACAACACGCAATATTCTTTGCTACTCTTGATACATGTGCAGGTACAATGTGATTTGGCCATCACAAGGTTTTACATGTGTTAATGTATACTCACTAAACTGTCTTGACTTGTTTTTGAAATATAAAATTGGTTAGACTTGTTTAGTGTGTGTGTGTGTTTTGGGATCTATGTGCTTCACATTTTTCTTGTTGAGAGATTTGTTTTTCACATGTTTTGCATCCTTCTATTATCTTGTCATCCATAGCATCTTGTTTCATTACATTCATGCATTTATATGGATTCTTTGTACCCCTTTGATCATCTTTGATCATCTTTATATTTCTTGGGTGAAGCTTTCTAGCTTCTTGGACCCTTTGTCAATCATGACAAAAAGGGGGAGAAAATGTGGAGACTTTGTGGTTTCTTTTTAAAGATTCTACATGTTAGGGGGAGAAATACATGCCTCTGTAAGGGGGAGATGTGTTTCATCTTGTTAGGAGGAGTGCTTACTTCCTTCTTCTTGTACACCGATCTTGTGACCATAATTACATACATTGTGCTTATCTTTGATGATGTATGTCTTCTTCACCTATCCTTACATGTGTTGTTTCTTTTCTATCTCTATACACATGTTTCTTATATCTTATATGCAATCTATTATTTATGTTTCACACTAAGATGCCTAGATGAGTTTTGTTTAAAGTGTTTCAGAAATACAGGTTGTCAAAGTCTACTTGCCATAACTCTCTTCCTGCAAAGTTTTTCAAGAGTTTGTGTTATGATAGATTTTATTGTATTCAACAAGTGAATATGAGTTGAGTGATTTATGACTTCTCTCATATGCTCATTTGTTTGTTGTGGTTTTGTCACGGATTGCCAAAGGGGGAGATTCTTAAGACATATGTGTTTCACTTGTTAAGAACATATGTCATTCTTTTATGTAATTGGCTAATCCTTTGACAAAACGCACTTTACTTGTATTTGGTAGATCTAGGATGTGTTTAATACTTCAAGAAACATGTTGTTCAAGTCTAGTATTAAAACCATGAAGATTGGACCAAGAAACAAGTGAAGAAAAGTTGTTCACTAAAGCTGGACATATAGCTCGACACCTGCGGACAAATATCTCGACAGCTGCTCGACACCTCTCGACAGCTAGGCTATCTATCGAGCTCTTCAGTTGATTGTTATTGTAATCTCGACACCTCTCGGTAGCTGGTGGATTGATCGAGAAAGCTCTTGTCTCCTCGACAGCTCCTCGATACCTTCTCGATAGCTGTATCTGTCGAAATTTAAAACTCAACACCTCCTCGACACCTCCCGATTGATCGAGGTTACGAGAATTCAGATTTTCAGATCTGATTTTCAGCCCATGCTGACATGTATGTGTAGGGTTTCTTTTCTCACAACCCTAAACCTATATAAGGCTTATTTTAGAGGCCGTTATATAAGAGATATACAAGGAGAACATATGCAAAAGGTGATCAATGCCTTATTCTCTATGAAAGAAGTTACTGCGTCTTTGCGCCTTAGGGTTTTGTAACCAAGTGCTTCTTGATCTTCATTATTGATGAAGTGAAGAACTTTGCAGCCAACATCTTCTTCTAGTTGGTGATTGAAGTTGCGTACTGGGATCCGCACAATTGGTTAGTCACGTACTGGGATTTGTGTAACAAAAAGGGTGGCGTTCATATATTAAAGAGTTCAGAGGTTTTGAAGCGGTAAAAGATTTCTGCTGTGAGTTCATCTACGGGGATTGTAGAGTCTAGGGACAAAACTTTTGTACTAGATCTGAAACTTCTCTTTACTATAGTGAATTGCTTTTCGGGAAGATTTCCCCCAGGTTTTTTACTATGAAACTAGTTTGTTTCATTGGTTTTCCTGGGTCATCATATCTTGTCTTATTTACTTTTCCGCTACATTCATTATTGACATGATATTGATGTTTGTTTGTTTTAACAAGGTTTATTCATAATTAATCTAATTAACAACTTGGGTTAATAACTTGTTAATTCTGTCAACCGGGGTCTAAATTTCCCAACACAGTCACTCTCAGTTTGGCATTAAGTCTTGATTACAGCCCTGGTAAGAAAACTGCTAGGCCCGTAATTACCGGTTGTAGGCTTGGCAATCATGTCCAGTCGTTCCATTAGCCATATCTACAAAGTCAAAGGACTCCCTAAAAAGTTTTGAGTTTCTCCACCATGAAATACAACATCCAATCCTAGAAGAGTTTCTGCCAAGATCAAAGAAACAGGGTTATCACCATCTTTAATTTGATTCACAACACTTATAGCTCGAGCATCCACAAAGCTGTGTCTTCCAGAGCAAAGCAAAAGTTCTCCCACAAAGCATAAAGCCAAACCGAAGTTTTTTTGCATGTTGTCGGTCACTCCATGGGTGCATTTGTAAATCAGCCGAGAGATAATGGCACAAAGATTCACCATATGACCTTCAATCATACTATCAGTAATGGAAGTAGGAAGACCAAGAGAATGGAAGTAGGAAGACCAAGAGCATCAAACAAAGATTCCTTATGCCTGGGGTCACATGAAACTGCTATAGATTTTTTACCCGAATCGTAGCCCAAGATAGTAGAGAATTCTTCAATTTTTGGACAGAGTTCAGCAATGTTAAACCGGAACACATGATCTTCGAGATCCCAGAATTTCATAGCAGCATGAAGGAAGTCCCACTTGATTTTGACATTCCTCAGAGCCTTGATTCCCTCTAATTTAAAGGCTGTAAAATTGGTTTTGGTACTAAAATCAAAGCTACGAACCCATCTATTGATGTCATGAATTGTTGAATGAGAAAAATTATGATTGCTAGCCATGGATGACTTTTGCTTGTAATTATTGTGTTTGGCTAACCTTTATGCAGAGATTTGTCGCAGGAGAATCGTATAAATAAGCTACATCAATTCCTAATTAGGTTTGAAATAGGTTTCAGAGAGTTTGTAGCTGACTAGGAGAGAGTTTCATGATCACAAACGAAGTAAATGTTTTTCAAAAAACACGAAAACGCAAAGCGCGCATTAGGAGACCATGAGAAGTCGGCCCACCATGGCGTAAGCGTCATGGTGTGGCTCAGTGCAATTTGGCACTCTAGAAGTGTCGAACGGCACTCCAAAAGTGCCGAACAGCACTCCAAAAGTGCCGAATGGCACTCTTCAGTTACCAAGTGGCACACAGCCCTTTAGTCTTACACTTATGCAATTCCATGCAGTTTCATGTTCTCGTGTAATTTTTTAAGATCGTTTGACACTCAAAAAGATTTTTTTATAATCAAGCTGAGACATTCTAACAAGTCTAACACACTTGTTTTCAAAAAATCATCACCTGCATCATTGTTCTCAAAAACTGATCAACTCAAGTTTTCTTAAGACTCATGGATTTATGCCCCAAACTAGGGGCATTCGCCCACGCCTCATGCATTTTCAAAAAAAAAAACCACCATCATTTTTTTTAAAAAAAAAAAAGAAGAGAAGAAAAAATCATCATAAAGATTTCCAAGAATCATGCATCCTTTTGTATACTAGGGGCATTCACCCATGGCTCATTTTTCAAAAAAACAACCATCATTTTTTTTTTCAAAAAAAAAAATCAAGATTTTCAAAAATCATGCATTCATTTTAAACTAGGGGCATTCGACTCCACCTCATGCAAGTAAGTGCAGATTCCAACAGATCCAAGAAAGATAAGTTTAAATTAGTACTACAAGATCTCATCAGGTGAATTCTAAACTTGTCTTAGTTAAAGTTTCTACATAATCCAAGGTGATACCAAGGACAAAGAGCTAAACATGGAAAATAATACAAGATTGTCTAAGAAACACTTCCTTTTGTTTTGCAGGAAAAATAAACATTCAAGTCATGCATCATTAGGACTCCGAGTCAGCCTGCGGGAGGATCTCCTTGATCCACCTCTAGAGGAGCCACCTTTAGTATTTCCTTCCTGACTTGCGAAAAACCGAGGATCGTACTGACGATTTTCAAGTTCGAGGCTCCTGATCCTTTACTCTAAAGCTCTCCTGGTAGAGTCAGCAGTTTCCATTCGATGTGTCTAAAAAGTTAGCAAAATCAAGTGTTAAAGACACTATCAAGCAAAGCTCAAGCCAAAGATGCTCAAAAAGGCACATGGTATACCCAGTTAGAATCATTGATCACATATTGGGAGGACTAAGTATGAGCCAATGACTGTAAGCCTCTAATCATCCGCATGCTTTCTTCCACAAGATCCACATCAACCTGAAGCATAACTCTACCGAGTTAGAATCCATTCAAGAAATAAGGACAAAGAACTGAACATTCAAGAACACACCGGATCGGGCCAAGGAGCATTTGGCACATGCTTTGGCCTAGTCAAAGGCATGGAACTATACGTTCCATCTGGATTCATCACATTATACTACCATGCCAGAAAATGAGGATAAGTCTCTGTGAAAGAACTAGAAGAACCACCAACATGGTGAGGAGAGGGAATCTCTTCCTCTTCCTCTTCCTCTTCCTCTTCCTCTTCCTCTCCTTCAGAAGATGGAGGCTGAAAATCCAACATGCAAATATTGTTACCAAGCAAAAATATGGAAAAGGAATTGGCAAAACTTTGATCTTAGCAAGGAAGGAAAATACCGTTCTGCCAACCAGGCAGCCTTGCAGATGATCCCGAACAAATTCGAAATAATCCCCTTTTACTCCTATAGCAACAATGTAGCCATCACGGGCTCGAGCAATTTCTTCATCAGCCAAAAGGCCAGCCAACCGAATAGTGTGACAAGGATGAGCTAGAATTATGGCAGGAGGATGCACATGTTCAACTTGGGGTAGCACCCGATTAGCAAGATACCAGTACTTTCCATGCCCACATTCAAACAATACTTGGCAGCTATTCAGTTCTAGAGCTCGCTCACACTCAGTATACCCCTCACATCCAGCCCAAGGATTTAAGTTCATCTAAAAAGTCACAAAGAAACTCAGAAAGAGAAGAGACTGGATCATAACCAAGTGCCAAGGATTTAAAAAGGAGAAAGAAAGAACTCACATAATCAATTGTCAATCACCAAGCGCCAAATCTCCAAAGAACGCCTAGAGGGTGGAGACAAGTGATGTTTGGGCAACCAACAAAGAAATCTAGGAAAAATGCCAGTAACCTTCTCCCGGATTTCGGGACCAACCCCGAAATACTCATACATCCAAACTTAAAAAATTCACAATACCATTACCACATAGCCAAAATAATTTCCCCAACCTACACATAGCCACAATAAATACCAAACCTCACATGCCAAACAAATGGAGCCCCACCCAAGCTTGAAAGACTCCGCCTAGAGAGTTGGGTCATGAAATGTATCAGAGTAGCATAGGCCATGCCACCCCACTCATAATTCCGGATTTGTTCAATTTTTCTTAAGCTCCCCAAGTAGCGCATATTCACAGTATTGCCTAAATCCAGACGCAAAAAATTCCCAATAAAAAGAAGCATGAACATACGAGCACCCTTTGCCACAATCTCACATTGGGGAATACTCTCACATAACCAAGACAAAGGAACATTGTTATTCCTCATTCTAGAAGGCATTACACCTAGAAGTTTCTTGAGCTCAGTTGAAGTAAGGGAATCATTGACAAGAATTCTTTTACCACCCAACCTCAGACTAGTGATGACAGAAAAGTCATAAGGTGTCAACATCACCTCCCCAATGTTTGGAAAATGGAATGTACAAGTATTGTCCCAGAAGTGCTCTGCCAAGGCAAGAAGTAACTGAAGATCTTTATACTCATGTGTCTCATGATTTGACAAAACTTCAAAGAAGGTGCCAAAGCCCGCTTCATTGATGACATTTTTTATGCTAGGAGACAATGCTGCCCATGCACTTTTCAACATTTGGAGACTCCCTCGACTTTTAAGGCTCTGCAACATAAAAATTCAACTCAGCAATTTCCATAACCCAAAACATATAACCAAAAATTTCCATACCCAAAAACAAATATATATATCAATACCCCACCACCACAAAATCAAATCAATGCCCCACCAAAATGTCACCACTACCAAATTTATCACATATCCATACAACCACCAAATTTTGCCATAGCCATGCAAAAAGAAAATTTCTACATGTCCAAGAAAAAATTCCCACAACTTCATGCACAAATAAATTCTCACATACCCAACAAAATTTTTCCACAATACCCACAAAATTTGCCAATACCCATAAATATATCCATGCACATACCCACAAAATTTTGCCATGTTCATAAAACAAAGTTACACATGCCCACAAGTTTTCCCACATACATCATGAACACATTCATACAAGTCAAACACAAAGTTTTCACAATGCCAATACTCCCAAAATCCAAACCAAAGTTCATCCAACAACATCACAAAGTACCTACATTGTCAAAATTCCAAAAGCCACCATCATTGCCCAAATTGCACCATGATCAAAGAAAAAAACACACTTCAAGAATGCTCCAAAGCCAACATTCCAAACATGATCAATCCCACAATGCCCCCAAAATTTCAAAAGTGACAATATCTCACCATGAAACTTTCAATGAAACATGCAACAACATTTTTCCAAGCAAAGAAACCAAAGAAAAACTCACCTTGGTGTCCACATGACAATATAGAGCATGGGTCCTAGGGTCTTGAAGAAGTCCATCATCATCATTTCAGTCAAATGTTGGATCATATTTCTTACCATGAGAAGCTAAAAAAGAAGATCCCTTGGAGGAAGAAGCCATTTTAATTCAAAGAAAATGGGTTTCATCAAAAATGGGTGTGGGATGAAAATGCTCAAAACACAAAGATCTAAAGAAATATTGATAGAGATGGAAGAGGGAGAGTTGAGAAGCTTAGAAAAGTGCTTTTTATGAGAAGAAATGGTAAGATGAAGAAGAAAAATCAAGAGGAAGAAGAAGGTGAATAGTGTCAATAGAGGAAGAGAAGTTGATGGAAGATGAAGATAAAAAGCAAAAATAGAGAAACAATGAACTGGGGGGCCAAAATTTCGGCCCCCACACTCTTTAACTCAGCAAAAGCTGAGTTGACTCAGTTAACCAAAAAAAAAAAAAAATCAAACTTTAGATTTCATGATCAAAATTCCAAGCCTTAATTTTCAAAATTCTAAGGCTCTAAATTTCAGATTTCAAATAAAAAATTTCTAAGTTCCAAAGTCTTAGAATTTGAAATAAGAATTTCAAAACTTCCAAGTTTCAAAGATCAAATGTTTCTCAAAAGAAAAATATTTTGTTAATTAAACTTTTTTTGACAAAATTCAAATCAAGAGTGAGCAAATGAAAATCACACATCTCAGAAACAGTGCGACCATGAAGCACCTGTCAGTTAAAGTTTAATTTAAAATTTTGACTTTTTGCAGAAAGCAAATCCAGATCGAGGTAGAAGAGACCCCTTTGATCATCAGTTCAGTTCTAGATTATCAAAGTAGAGGAGATCCCTTTGATCATCATTCCAAAGCCAGATTGAGGTAGAGGAGACCCCCTTGATTATCATTTCAGTTCCAAATTATCAAAGTAGAGGAGATCCCTTTGATCAACATTCCATTCCAGATCAAAGTAGAGGAGACCCCCTTAATCATCATCTCAGTTCCAGATTATCAAAGTAGAGGAGATCAATTTAATCATCATCCCAAAGACAGGTCGAGGTAAAGGAGATCCACTTGATCATCATTTCAGTTCCAGATTATCAAAGTAGAGGAGATCCCTTTGATCATCATCCCAAAGACAGGTCGAGATAGAGGAGATCCCCTTGATCATCAGTTCAGTTCCAGATTATCAAAGTAGAGGAGATCCTTTTGATCATCATTCTAAAGCCAAATCGAGGTAGAGGAGACCCCCTTGATCATCATTTTAGTTCCAGATTATCAAAGTAGAGGAGATCCCTTTGATCATAATTCCGAAGCCAAATCGAGGTAGAGGAGATCCCCTTGATCATCATTTCAGTTCCAAATTATCGAGGTAGATGAGACTCCCTTGATTATCATCTCAGTTCCAGATTATCAAAGTAGAGGAGATCCCTTTGATCATCATTCCAAATTCAGATCGTGGTAAAGGAGACCCCCTTGATCATCATTTCAGTTCCAGATTATCAAAGTAGAGGAGATCCCCTTGATCATCATTCCAAAGCCAGATCAAGATCAAAGTAGAGGAGATCCCTTTGATCGTCATCCCAGACAACTCCATTTTCAAGATTAAGACAGGAAAATTTCCTGGTCACCCCAATTGCTAAGAATCATTCACCAGCTAAGTCTAGTATTTTCATTTTTTTGAGTCAAAAGATAAAGCTAGTTCTATGTTCTAAGGTTTTAGGTTCGAGGGCTAGGTAATCTTTGAAGATTCAACCTCAATTAAAACATGGTCGCTAAAATCAATGTCTTTGTTTTACATTAACATTTGCTTTTCAAGCTCTGTCAATGAGGGAAATTCTGTAGACACCCAATTTTGCACCCATAATTTAATTAAGGAGAATGACTTGAATGACCAATCCATGTACCCCAAAAATCATAATTGCATTACACGCATCAATTTGTTCTTGCATTACATGCATCATTTTGTCTTTGCATTGCATGCATTAATTCATTCATTGCATATCATAAAAATGATCTTGAAATTCTAACGGTCGCAGCGGTATTTTCGGTTATCAAATCGGACTATCGGATCAAAAAATATCACATGATCAAGTTTGCATGGTCAACATGCATTGTGTCTAGGTAGAATCGACCACACATGATCAATTTAAATTAATTCTGATTGGTTAAACAATTAAATTAATTAAATAATTTTGTGATTGGTTGATAATTAGTGTTTAAAATAGGGATGCATGCACGGGAATAAAATGGATGATTGGATAACCATAAAATTGTGGATAATTTGAACTTTATCAAGATTTATTTTAGGATATTTATCTACAAGATAATTGTTCTTAAATATCTTGAATTATCCAAAAAAAAGATGAAAAATCATAGGCGGAGGATGAAAACGCGTCTAGGTATAAGGACCAGCCAAAAAACCCTAAAAGAGGAGTCCAAACGGCACTGAACACGAAAGTGCATTCGGAGCCATAGGGCCAATTCGGCACTTTTGGAGTGCTGAACGGCACTCTAAAAGGGCCGAATTTCCCTGATGTGGGGTTTGGCCCAACGGCCTTCAGGTGACGATTATGCATACCCTTTTCGATCTTTTCGCAAAAGGATGCGTCCAGATTCAAACCCTAATCATCCGTACCTATTTTTTAGAGTCTTTTGTCCTCTATAAATAGAGACTGAACCTCATAATTCAGCACCTTTTTTTTTACGCTCTTAGAGGCATACGTTTTTACTCTCAAACCACCCATATTTTCTGATCCCCTCTCTGAGTATTGCTGCTTAAATTAGGGTTTTTAGGTTTCAAAGGGAATTGAACAAATTTCTTTGAACCCTAAAACATCCTCTCAATAATAAAGCGTGCTCATGCAAGAGGTTGCTTCTTTCACCCTTTTTTTCTTGTGTGTGATGATGCATGTTATATCTCTTTCTTTTTTTCAAATATCCATAACATGAATTGTCAATTGTTGTTTTGTTAAAGCATGATTGTTTTTTATGTGATTGTTATAATCTTTTTCTTCAATGTCAATAAATTTGCATGTTAACAATTATTTTTCTTAAAACAAAACAGATCTGCATCTTTATAAGATGTAGATCTGAATTTTTCTCAATACAAAAAACAGATATGCATCTTTATAAGATGTAGATCTGAGTTTTTCTCAATATAAAAATAGATCTACATCTCCCTTAGATGTAGATCTGAGTTTTCTCAAACAAAAAGAGATCTGCATCTTTATGAGATGCAAATCTAAATTCTTCTCAAATCAAAACTGATTTACATCTTTCTTAAGATGCAAATATGATTTTCATAATACATGCAAATTGTTGAAATAAAGAAAGAGATTATGTATTACTGTGTTTGTGTTTATTTTAATTCATGATTGCATAAATTTAGATTATGAGTGGAATTCTCTTATTAGAAAATCTTTTTTTTAAATATATAGCAAAACAGATCTGAATTTTTGTCATCAAAAAATCATTCTTTTAAATATAAGAAAATAGTTCTGAATTTTTATCATAAAAAACCCTTCTTTTTTTACATCCCACAAAACAGATCTATATTTTGACAAACTAAAATCAACTTTTTTTAACAATAAAAACAGATATGATTTTTTTAAACAAAAGAAGAGATTTCATTCATAAATAAATTTGTGTGATTTAAGTTTTGTCTCACATGTTCAACATATCATTCTTGACATGCATAAGAAAGTACATTGGTCACAAGAGTCTAGAAGACCAGACTTTGTCTGGGCGGAATGAGTGCCTAACACCTTCCCATTCCGTAACCTAGCCTCCGGATTTAGGTTTTTGGTTTAGTAGATCTAGTCTTGTCTTTATTTATTTTGGGTAGAATGTAACTAGGACAATAGGCCATGTATTATTTGGTAGATTGTAACTAGGACCCAAAGCTATGTAATTTTCAAGTTTTTCAAGATATGTAATTTTTATTCAATCAATGAATGGAACTATTTAGTCATGTATTTTGTAATTATTATTTTTTCTTATTTTTTTGTATAAAGAAAAATAAGTGGCAACTCCATACCGCTTACCCAAAAAGAGAGGTGCCTTAAAAGGTACCCGAATCTCTTATTTGAGGGACGCTTTTCGTCGAGGTCTCTCACAGGTCAAAACTTCAGTATGTTGGGTAATTGCGCGTAGTGTTGATGGTACACATATTCTCAAGATGGAATTCATAATCTCTTACTATAGAGATACAAAATATCCCCTTGAGATAAGTTTAATTGGAACTGTTTATTCTACATCAGCCACTTTAGTAAAGAGTTACTAAAGTTTATATATAATGAAATTAGTATTAAATATATGAATAACTAAAAGACTAAACAGAGGACTCAACGAATAAAAGAATGATTTACAAAGTGACGGTTTATTATGACTTTATTCACTATGGATGTTTTATGGAGGGATCAAATGATATTATATTAGAGCCTTAGGATATAATTTATTAATAAGACCTAAAATGCAATTATATTTCCATAGTGGTACTTGTTATATAATTAATGGTAACTTTGGGCTAGTCAAGAATTGATGGAAGCCCGAAGTCCATTAGAGCTAGAGCCTTATTTGTCCCTTTGGTTCCATCCCAAGACTCACACTAAAGCCTAATTGGGCTAACTCAAAAGGCTAAGCCAATTAGATAATCAGTTATTTATTTAATAAAAAGTTATTAAATAAAATAACTGCATAAGCAATTAAAAAGTACGTTCGACTAAGAAAAGAAAACAATTTTCTTTATATCATCTCAAGAACAAACTTTTCCAAAAAGAAAGAGAACGTATGTAAAAAATTATTGAAAGACCACACATCTCGAGCACCATGTGGAATTTGGATGAAAATTGAACTATCTAGTTCTTGTTTTTGTATTTCACTATATAAAGGTACGCTTTCTATTCTTTATTAATTCTAGAATTCAAGATTGTGTGTTATCTCTTGTGAATGAAGTAAATTATTGTGTTGATTCCGCTACTTGTTTTGTATAAGATATAAAACTATGTTTTCCAACAATTCGAACAGGTGCCAAAACGCCACAAGAAGTGATAGAGCCACCGACATATTCTCAAACCCCAAATGCATTTTTTGATTTAACAAAGTGCTTATTTTTTACAAGATTCCGAACAAAGAAAAAGATATTGTGATTCAATTGTCTCCTTGTACTATATATAAAAATGTATAAAACAATTCATATACAAGGTGCAATTGATATTCAGTTGGTGCCTGTAGTATTGGTTATATAATATCTCATACAGAAGTGATGTCATGGCTTTGCTGGCCGTGGCTATGGAATATATATATTTCTAGTCTCTTCGGGGCTTCAATAAGGGCGAAATTCTTGTCAGCATATCTGTTAATAAAATCAGTAAAACCTAAAGGCATAACAACGGTTAAGATTTTATTTATTTATTTATTTATTGTTTGGAGAAGAATAATAAGATGATAGGTTATAAAAGTACAATAAAAATGATGTCACTGTTTATCTTAAAATAAAAATAATATTGTACTAATCATAATTTGTCACCTCAATAATTTTGAAATTTCTTATTAAATTTGTTACGTCCACAGTTTTGTTGTAATAAAATTAAAGAGAATCGATCCAATGTCTGTATTGTATTGCAAATTGTCTTCGTGGTTTGTTCTAGTTAGTGGCGGAATTGGGGTTTATGAGATATCCAAGTAGTAATGACATCTTTTTTATGGTGTACTATTTATGTGGTTTGAACTTCTGCTCCGCTATCTATATATATTAAAAGAAAAAAAAAGATAAGTGGCGGAACCAAGAAAGATTAAATATCTTTTAAATTCTGTATAAGTATTACCTATAGATAGAAATGGTTCAATGGGGAGAGCAATAATGTCTAAGAACATTTGACTAACTATTGTTTCGGGCTGTTGAGTTGTTATTTCCAGGAAAATTTATCAACCGCGTTGTGATTGGTGTGTGGCGGTGATTTGAGCCTATAGCTTGAGGCTCTAGGAATTTTATTTTATTTATTGTTTACACACCAGGGGACACAAGTGTTGGAGTGGGTTGTGTTTCAAGAACTTAGCATTGTGCTTTGTGTCCCACATTGGTTAGGAGTGAACCATGCATGTTATGTGTTTATAAGCCACTTTCCACCTTAAGTGGTAACTTGAAAGATAATAAGCTAGGTGCTAGAGTTGGGCTTGGCTTGGGTTTATGCTTGACTCTACCTCTATTGGGCTGTATCATTTTCCTTTCTTTTCCTTTTAGCCTTTTTAGCTTAGCCCATTGGTCTTTACCCAAGCATCCCGTTGGGCATGCACAGTGATGCACAATGACCGTTGGAGCCAGCCCACTATTCTCTCATTTCCTTTGGCTTATAAAACCCTTCAGCCCTCATTTCTTTTTCTTGTATTTTCCTTTTCCAGCCGCATTCCACAGCTTCTCTACTCCTCTGTTTTCTTCTCTTCTCCCACAAAACTTTATACACTTGTTTTGGGTGTAAGGAAAGGCAAAATAAGAAGGTTGTTCTTTTTCTTTTTCTTTTTTTGAGAAACCAGACCATTATGTCTGAGACTTTATTCAAAACTGAAAAACTTAGTGAACATCCCTTACAATAAGATCATCCCTTAAAACAAGAGGGGCAATGTCTGATGGAGTGTCTTCCAACCAGACCTGAAGACCTGTCACTGTGCTCGCTTTCTTTGCTAGAGCATCAATGACTGAATTACAAGTATGGGGTACATGATTAAATTCTATCAATTGAAAACCTGAAACTAGTGCACGAATGTCCTCTATAATATTTCCATAGCTAGCCAGATTGTCGTTGTCCTTGGTAAGCACATTTATGATCACAGCTGAGTCCCTTTCAATGAGGCAAGCCAATTTCTGCCACAAAATGCACAGCTTGGCGATACGCTAGAGCCTCCACAGCTGCTACTGATTGAGGCAGCGAAATGGGCATCGAAAGAGCACCTATTACTTCCCCAGCATAATCACGCACAATCACTCCAATGCCTGCTAAATTGGATGAGCTGAATGTAGCCGCATCGAAGTTCACCTTATAAATGTCATGGTCAGTGGATCTCCATTGCTGCATAATGACTGGACCAGGGGGTGCTAGGGTCTCGTTTTGAACTGCAAGGAATTCTTAGAGAAGTGTACCTGCCATACTACAAATATTGGAGAGTGGATGAACTGGTTGCCCAAAGTGCCTAGCATTACGCCTATTCCATAGGAGTCAAGTCGTGATTGAGAAAAGTTCCAGTCTGAATTCATCCTGAGAATGCATGAACCTGGAAAGGATATCGCTGAAAGACACAGTCTGGGATGATACTTCTTGGTGGAACCAATCCATTGAGTGCCACACACACGCTATTTCTTTGCAAAACCAGAGAGCATGCAGAGTATCCTCAGGTTGTTCTTTGCAACCCTCACAGGTTGCTGTTGTGACAATGTGACGATGATGGAGATTCGCTATAGTGGGTAGAGCATTATTACAAGCCTTCCAAATGAAATGCTTGTTTTTGTTTAGAGCACAGAGATGCCAAATGCCATTCCAGAACTGCCTCTGAGCTTCTAGATTTGAAGTACCTGTACTAGAAGCGGAATCACATGATATAATCAATTTGTAAGCGCTACTAGTAGTGAACATACCCGAGGGAGTACAAGCCCAAATTATTCGGTCGGGGGGAGCCTTTCACTCAATGGAATGCCTAGAATTGCCGAGGCTTCATGGGGCAGAAACAGTTGTTGCACCACATCAGCTTTCCATACTGCACTGTCTTGGTCTATAAGCTCACTCACCTTAGCATCAGGTGGCATCTGAGGGATTGGGGAAACAACAGACTTGCTCGACTGTGAAGGCAGCCACTTCTCCTGTTTTATATGCATTGATTCTCCATTTCCAATGTGCCATACCATCCCTTTTCGGATCACATCTCTTGTGCTAAGGATGCTCTTCCATGCATAGGACCCTTGAGTCTTTTGCCTCTAAAATCGAGCAATTCGGGAAAAATATGGCTTTGAAAACTCGATGGCATAAGGAGTCCGGGTTATTAATCATCCTCCAAACTTGCTTATCTATTAGGGCTTCATTGAACTTCTCAATTTCTTTGAAGCCCAAGCCCCCTACTTCTTTGGCCTCACATAGTCTCTCCCACTTCACCCAATGCACCTTCCTACTATCACCACTATAACCCCACCAAAACTTACGGACTAAGACCTCCAATTCTTTTATAAGACCCCTTGGGAGCTTAAAGCAACTCATCGTGTGTGTCGGAATTGCCTGAATGACTGATTTGATTAGAACTTCCCTCCTAGCTTGGAATAAAAGCTTTTCCTTCCATTCTTGGAGTTTTTTCCACACCCTTTCCTTCAAATAAAAAGAGCTTTGCCTCTTTGCTCGGCCTACAAGTGCGGGTAGACCAAATATTTTTCATATTGTCTAATAGTTGGGACACCCAGAAGTTGTTGGATCTGAACCTGAGTATCATGAAGGGTATTGGAACTGAAAAAAATATTTGTCTTGTCCCGATTAATTTTTTGCCCCGAACCTCTATCATAAACTGCTAGGATATCAAGGATTTTTTGACATTCATCCTCTTTTGCTCGACAAAATAGCATACTATCATCTGCAAAAAATAAATGTGAGACTCTTAGGCCATTTCTGCAAATTGACACCCCTTGAATAAGCCCCTCAACTTCAGCTTTGTGAATCAAGCTTTGGAGTCCCATTGCACACATTAGGAATAGATATGGAGATAATGGGTCGCCCTGTCGCAATCCCCAACTCGGTTTGATATTTCCTACAGGTTGCCCATTAAGAAGAACAGAATAAGAGACAGAATTTAAACAAGACATGATAAGACTTACCATCCTCTCCCCAAGTCCCAAATGTCTTATGATTTTTTCCAAGAAAACCCACTCCATCTAGTCATACGCTTTACTCATATCCAGTTTGAATGCCATATATCCCAACTTCCCTTAGGTTTTTCTCTTTAGATAATGCAATGTTTCAAATGCCACAAGGATATTATTAGAAATTAGTCTCCCCGACAAGAAAGCACTTTAGGATTCAAGAATAGCTTGAGCTAGGAATTTCTTCAACCGATTCACCATAACTTTTGAAATGAGTTTATAAATGACGTTGCATAAGCTTATTGGCCGAAAATCAACCACCTTTTTTGGATGTTGGACTTTTGGGATCAGCGTAATGAAAGTGGTATTAAGGGATTCATGCACAACACCTGTTTTAAGGGCCTTAAGAACAACAGCAGTTACATCATTACCCACAATATGCCAAAAATATTTATAAAATAGGGGAGACATACTGTCGGGGCCTGGGGCAGTAAGTGGTGCCATTTGTTTAAGTGCAAGCCGAACCTCCTCTATCTAAAAGTCTCGGACTAACAAGCTTGTTGCCTCCTCGGACATGGTAGGTTAGATACCGTTCAAAATCTCTTCAAAGCCCGATGGATCAAAGGAAGTGAATAAAGAGTTAAAGTACCACTTAAGCACACTACCCATCCGAGATTCATCATCCACTCACATCCCTGCATCATTTTCCAATCCCTTATTGAAGTTGCATCGGTTTTGTTGGGTAGCACGACAGTGAAAAAATCTAGTGTTACTGTCACCTTCCTTGAGCCAGGCATTGCGTGATCTCTGTTTCCACATTGCCTCCTCTTTGTTTTTGAGGCTTTGAATGTCTCCCCTCAGTTTATATATCAATTATGAGTTGGTTCTGTAGCTTCCATTCTCCTCAGCCACCTTAAGTTCTTGAAGTTTTTAGGTTAAAGAAATCCTGACATGACCAAAAGTCTTTTTATTCCACACCTTCAAATTATCTTGGTAGGTCAGAATTTTTCCATTAAGCTTCTAGACCGAATCAGTACCAGTAGGCATTCCCCAAGAATTTTGCACCACCTCTTCGCAGGAGCTTTCTTTCAACCACATGGACTCGAAGCAAAATGGCCGACCCTTCCTATAAAAACGTTTGAGCTCAGAATCTGCAGCAAGTATAAGCGGCTTATGGTCTGAATGGAAAGCATTAAGATGGTGAATACGAATGACCAGAAATCGGAGAATCCACTCAATAGATGCTACTGCTCTATCCAATCGAACCCAAACATTTTGATCACCTGGTCGACGATTACACCAAGTGAAGGGAAACCCACTGAAACCAAGATCCTTAAGACGGCAACATCCAATGCATCCCTAAACCCCTGCATTTGTCTTTCTGGTCGATCTAACCAGCCTTGCTTCTTTTCCGCAAACAATATTTCATTAAAATCTCCCAGATAGACCCAAGGCAAAGAAAACCGCTGACATAAGACTCGTAACAAAGACCATGAGTTTTCCCGGTTGGCTGTTTCAGGTTCTCCGTAGAAACCCGTGAAACGCCAGGCATCATCAACTCCATGGTTAATAATGGCATCAATATGGTTAGCCGAAAAAGACTGAACATCCACATCAAAACCACTTTTCCAATACAATGCTAAACCACCTCCCGTGTTGATACGTGGAACAACAAAGATACTGTATCTTCCTACCAACCCTCTCCATAACAAATTTTTCAACTTTGGTTTCCATTAAAAAAACCATTTTGGGATCTTTATTTGTCACCAAGGCAACAAGTTCATCTTTTGTCTGTGGGTTCCCAAGCCCATGACAGTTTCAGCTTAGGCAACTCATTGCTCTCGATGGTGCTAGGCCTTAGCAATCACCTTAAAATTGTTGTCTTCGTTCTGAGAACCAAAGTGTAAGGTTGAATTTATTCAATCATGTGTTGGCTTTATTCCGTGCCAAATTTGCTTATAATTTCAGCAATTAGATACCCTATATTTAGGTGGGAATTATGTAAGGCTTGTGTGTGAGAGAGTGTGAAGAAAACTCAAGTTGTGTGCATTCAAAGGAGTCTCGCAACTGGATCTTGTGACTAACTCGCGATTGGCAAGTCGCCAAAGTGGCACACGTGTGAAACATGCAGGGAACTGAAGGGTCATGACAGCTGAAGCACTACAGGACAAAAAAATATAGTCTGGCCTGAAAATTATCTCGTGACTCAAACTTGCGACTAGTTCCAGCCGCGAGGCCAAGTCGCCAGAATCCCCTGTTTGGATGAAAACTAACTTTTCACATTTCTCACGTACCCTACTATAAATACTCTTATACCCATGAAATGTAGAGAGCTTCTAGAGAGAATTTTGAGAGAGAAACCCTAGAGAAAACCAAGATTGACTCATCCACAATCTTTGATATTTCATTCTCCAAATTCCTCTACTCTCACCCTTTCCATTGACATATCCTTGAGAGGTACATTTGCCAAATCCTTATCTCACCATACCCATATCAGTGAGGAGGTATTTTGGTGCTTAGGAAGCAATTCGGAGATGACCAATTTACTTTATTGATGCAATGGGCTTGTTGCGGGATCCGGGAAGCTAAAGAAGACGTTTAAGCTTAACCATGTTGGAGTAAGAAGCTTGGAGGGCTTAGGTGCATTGGGTAGATTAGGCTTTGAGGGTCTTCTGCTATTCATGTATCCCAACTTTATTCTTTAGTGGATCATTTTACCACTTGGAGGGCAACGGAGAGGTTTTTTGTTGAGTTTTTCGATTTTCTCTTCGCTAACACGTGCCGGTGTTATCCTTGTGTTTGCATCTCTCTTCCCTTAATCTTTAACCATTAATTGCTGCTGTGTTTGTGATTAATTATGTGTTAAAGTAGTTTGCCAAATTGGGTATTGCTTATATTTCATATTCCGCACATATATTGTTTGAATATAAGTTTGTGTTGGTAATTTTGGAATTGGGAGTCTAAACATTCATTAGTGTCTTACACACTAATTGAATTTTCAATTGGTATCAGAACGGGTGCACTTGCTGTAGTTTCATTACCTAAGTGTGATCCTAGACCCCTTAGCTATAGATGAAGCTATGGAAAAGGCTATATTGAATTGTGGTTTAAATGTTTGTGATAATGACTCTATGAGTATGTTTGAAGATTGTCCTAACAATGAACTCCTAGAGTTATTAAAAACAAAGAAACATGCTAGAATGTTTGTTCACATGCTGAAATATTTTGAAAATGAGAACCATATCCTACACAATAGTCTATGTGAGTCAAATTCTTTGAATAAGAAGTATAAAAGAAGGAATAAAATATTGTGTGAGAAGGTTGATGATCTTGAAAAGAAAATTCAATCTAACAAGAGAGTGGAAAATGAAGATAATTTTCTGTTTAAAGGTCAAGAGTGCTTGTCCCATGCTTGTTTATTTGTGCACACCTCTTTAAAGGTATTTAATTCGTGTTTATGGTATCTTGATAGTTGTTGCTCTCGCCATATGACAGGAGATAAATCATTGTTTAAGTCACTCAAAGAGAAGGTCGGTGACTATGTGACATTTGGCGATGGAAGCCATGCTCAAGTACTTAGCAAAGGGAGTGTTGAGATACCGGGGCTACCTCTATTGAAGGATGTCTTATATTTCAAAGGGCTTAAGGCAAATCTCTTTAGGGGAACACGTTTTTGAGTTTGGAATCTACGGTGGCAGAACAGTGCTAATTTTGGAATCTACGGTGCTGATCTGTTCACCACTTGCCTGAGTTGACTCAGTGTCCGTTGCTCTCCACCGTCTGATCTTAACCGAGTCATCTTCTCTGATTCTCAGAAGAGTCCCAACCTTCCTCAAGTCCCATCATGGACCCCACCACCACCACCACAACCACAACCTCCATCTCCACCGGCAGTAGCTAAAGACGCCAAGCCAGCTAACCTAGGACAACCAAGCCTACACAAAAACGAAGTCGCTGGAGTCTCATCTAGCTCACGTGAAATCGAGTCTGCACCACTGCTTCTTAGAAAGCTTCTCGATTGTGCTCGTTTAGCAGAATCCAAACCCGATCGAGCCGTGAAAACACTGATTGCACTCAAAAATCTGTTTCAAAACACGAATATCCAACCGAGTGAGTGGGCTATTACTTCTCTGAAGCACTATATAGCAGACTGTCAGTACAAGCAGAGAAAAGCATGACTATGGTTCAAACCACTTCCGAAGACTTCACGCTCACTTACAAAGCTCTAAACGATGCTTGCCCCTTACCTGAAATCAAAACCGAGGAATCACTCGGTTTTCAGAAGGGGAACACATTTAAGGGGAACACGTTTTTGAATTTTTTTTAGCATATTTATTACTTTTGCTGTTGGGGAGGTGGGTTCATCAAATTGTAGATCCCACCAGATTGTAGCAACAGAGAGATTGAAAGCTTTTAGGATCACGTGGTGGTGCCATTCACTTGCAATATGTTGTGATTCCTCGGTTTTGGTTTTAGGTAAGGGCCTTAAATGTTCTTTCTTTTCTTTTCTTTTTTCTTTTTAAAGACTTTTTTTTTTTTAATTCCGAAAAAAAAAAAAAAAAAAAAAAAAACTGAAAGTTAACGGCAGCCCATAACTAGGATTTAACGAAATCCTGCTTTGACAAAAATTGAAAGTTAGAGATCTGAATTGACAAAACTAAAAATTAGAGGACTGAAATGAAAAAGAGTGAAAGTTAGAGGGTCAATTTTGCATTTTTGTCAAAAAAAAAAAAAAAAAAACCCTAATCTCTACATTTCTCATTTCAGCCCCATTCTTTCTCAAAACGCAGCCTTCTAACTGTTCACTTTTGTTCAAAAAAATTCACATGTTCTTCTTCAAACTTCTCTAAACAAAAACTGATCCACAAACAAAGCCCAAAGAAATCCAAAGAATGTTTGAGGCGCAGCGTTTGATAGATTTGCAAGACAATCCGAATTTTGGAGACCCAAAGTCATGGCTTTCAGGTGACAACGACTTTGAACCCAAAAAAATGGAAATACGTCCATTTTTTAAGCAAAGGTAATTATTGGTGTGTGTGGGTGTGGATTATTTGTTTATTTTTTATTTCTGTATTAGTGGTATATATATGTTTTTTCTATTTTTAGTTTCATGGGTTTTAAAATATTGGGAATTTCAAGAATTCAGAATTTGGAGTTTCTTTAGCAGTAACGTTGGAGCATTTGTTTGTGTTTTTGAATATTTTTGGAAAAATGGGATTGGTTAGGATCGGAAAGCTAGCAGTTCGTTTACACGGCGGGGTTCAATGATCTACACAAAGACACCTTCAACAGAGTCTTTATCCAAGAAAGTAAAATTTTACACTCTTACCCAAACATGAGTAGCCCCTTAAATAGTAGTATAGATAAGAACATACCTTCAATGAAATGTTTGGGTCTTAAATTCCTTTGCATTTACTTCAACTCCACCCTTTCTTTCCTATACAGAAAATAGAGAATCAACTTTGTTAGAAAATAGTTGCAAAATGCAAAGTTAAATGAGAAAGAAAAAAAAAATGTACCAACTGCTCATGTGAGGATTTTGTCAATGAATTTTCTGATTCTTAAAGTTTCTTAAATTCCTTTGCATTTACTTCAATTTTACCATCTCATCACTACACAGAAAATAGAGAATCAATTGTGTTAGAATATAATTGCAAATGATGAATCTGTAAGCGATTGCTATATACGTAAAGTTTGAAAGAGAAAAATGATACTGGGAAAGTTATCTTTAAAGATAAAATTATAAAATTGTGGAGGAAACTTCTAAATAATAGGCAAACTTTCAGGAATAAAAATACCTAAAACATTTTTTTTTTTTAAATGTAAAACCGTGTTGGTCAGTAGGCTATTAGTAGAGGATTCTAAAATCCTAAAATTTAGGATTTATTTTGCTTGAAATTGTAAAAAAATAAAAAATAAAAAATTGTGATCCTATTTTGTAGGCAATGTTTTAGTAAAAGTTAGAAGTGTATTTTTTACCGGACTATCCTTTAATTTTGTTCCTACTTAAACCTAGAAAATAGGGGTATTTTGGAACAAAATAAAAAATAAAAAAAATCTGGTCTAAACAAAAGCAGCCTCTTAAATAGTAGTATAAATAATTAAATATACCTTGCTTGCCTTTTACTTTTGTATAGAATTTTTTAAAATTCGGGTCTTTTATGTTTGAATTTAGTCTAGAAATGTGCCAGGAAATTGCCTTTTACTTGACTTTGACTTTTTGGATGAAGGAAGATGCCAGGAAATTGCCATGATAAAAATATGTTTTAAAATTGTGATGGTACCAAATGGATGTCTTCTCATTTTTTTAATAATTATTCTTCTCATTTTTTTAATAATTATTCTTCTCATTTTTTTCTTCTTATGTAATGTGACACACATGAAGTACATTAAAATAGTCAACATAATTGATATATGCGAAACTCTATAGTAAAAGTTTCAAAAAGTTTGAAAAATACTACTATGATCAAAATTTTACTATCAAGAGTTTCTAGGAAAAGAAGTTTTATTATTTATTTTAATAATCTACCTTAAATTTAGGTCTTGCATGCTATGGTTGCTCTATATGGCTAATCACTCAATGTAAGTGTTACAAAGTTATTTATATGACATAATTTTTTCATTATTTTTTAAATAAAAATCTATGACATAATTTTGTCATATAACTCTTTATAAGTACATTAAAACTATATATGTACTTACATATTTTTCTTTAAACAACACTTTATCACTAAAGTTTTAGAAAAATTGAAGTATTACTCCAATTAAAATTCAATAACAAAAGTTTCACAAAATTTAAAATAAGTTGCATTATTTATGCTGTGTTTGGTTCTATGTAAAATGTTTTCCAAGTGTAAAATACTTTCAGGTGAAAATATTTTTTGGAAAAGAAAATATTTTCAGGTGTTTGGTGGCATTTTAAAAAATACTTTGAAAAATATTTTTTAGTGTTTGGTTGTGTTCTTGAAAATACTATAGAAAACACATTTTCTACTTGATGCTCATATTTTCTCATCTTCCAAACAAATATATAATATCATTTCTCAATAGATAAACACAAAAGAAACAAAACCAAACAAAAAAATTCATCAAATCCTGTCAAATTGAGAGAAGAAGGAAGAGAGAGAGGTGATTGGGTTCGACCTAGAGGCGGCGGAGGCAACTGGGTCACGGTGGGTCGCTCGTCTTGCGGTGGTTTGCTCGACATGGGTAGAGAGAAAAATGGTAGATCGGTGACATGGGTGGCAGAGGGAGGAAGAGAGAAACAGGGCAGATCGGCGGTGGGGTTGAGCTTTGCTTGATCGGCGGTGAGAGGCACAACCCAGACGGCGATGGAGTTGATCTCAAGTTCAGGTGACCGGCCTCTCTCTCTGACGGTGGGCGGCTCTCTCTCACTCTTGGTTCGGTTCTTTTTTTCTGGAAATGGTTTGAATGTAAAATAGATGTGTAATCTATTTTACACTTTAGGCCTTCATATTTTACAGTCAACGGAAATGATTTTCCGTTTGACTTAGTTTTCCGGCCAAACCAAACACCCCTGGTGGTGGAAAATATTTTCCGAATTCTTTTTACACCCGAAACAAATACAGCCTTAATTTAAATTATTTTATAATCTATTTTTATTATTATAGAAACTTGATCTTATATGATGATATGCCTTCGTCATGTAATTCATAGCAATTTTTGTTCTTTTGTTTCAAAGTGTATTTTGTTATTGTTGTTTTTTTCTATTTACACATGATTTTTTTTTTATTGTGTCATAATGCTGGTCAAGAGACTAAAAATATATTTGTTAGTTATATATTTTATCCATTACATTTTTCTATTACCTGCTTGATTTAATAGCATTAGAATTCCCATTTAGCTCTGTACATTGGATTAAGTATAGATCTTCAAGAACGAGGCTTATTAAGGTACATATTCTAGTCCCTCTAAAAAAATAAACAAGTTACATGGTCTAGTACTATTGGTATATCATTGTAAAGCAAGGCCTATACCTAACGGGATCTTCTCTAATCTTGTCCACTATGTTGTCTATTTTATGGTTCAAATTTTATATTTTGGATCTAATAATAAACGGATAACCATATCATTTTAAATTTTGAATAACATGGTAAATTATACATCTTTAAATTTATAAAATTTGAATAGGATAGGATCATTTCCACTCCATAAATAGAGATAAAAGTAATGAGTAAGCAATCATTTAGACACATTAGTTAAATTATTATACATTCCCTAAACCAATTACCTGAGAAAGCTCAAGTTCATTATGCCTCGGGCAATAAAGTAAAGATACAAGACAATAAAACAAAGAAGTTGGTCCCGTCAATTGATTTGTTTTTTATCTGAAACCTAAGGGACAATGGTTCTGCTTGAATTTAGTGATTTGGAATTTCCTAATACAATATTAAACTATATAAAATTTGTGGGTTGCATTCATTTTGTTCCTCATGAAGACATGTTTTACTAGGTTCTGACAGTGCTGCCATATTTGAAATTTATGTTTGTAAAATTACATCATGCAGGGTTATGTTACACTTGAATCTTTATTACTATGAAAAACATCGTAATGCCCGTTATCAATTTAAGAAATAAAAGACTTTTGAACCCTCAATATCAGTCTGTTATCCAACACAATACCTGTAACTTCGGGAACTTCAAGCTCATATTGTTCATGGGTTGAGAACAAGAATCGAAATCTATGATATCTAATCTCTCATTGTTCCTCAGTAGCTCACTGGTAAAGCATTTGCTTGTTAATTGGCTGGTCATTGGTTTTACTTGATACGTTTAACAAAATTTAGTATTGTAAGAAGTCTTAATCTTTATACAGAAGGGTTGAGGTATACACTACTGTTCATCTATAAGTTCCTGGCATAAAGTTGTTAGTTTAAATATATATGGTGGGTTTAAAGAATGCCAAAAACACATGGTTGACACCTTTCGAAGGGTGGATCCATTTAACCTTTTTGTTTATATACAAATTATATGTCCTCTGGCCTTAAATGATAGCCACAACTAGCGTGTTTCTTGTATAACTCAAGGATCTTTTCTAACACCCCCTTTGTTTTTTCTTGAAGGTTGCGGAATCAATTTCTTTTGTTAATTTTTGTTGAGGTCTATGGATTGCTGAGATATATATGTGCAAACCGGAATACAATTAGTTGATTAGACTGAATGACTAGATGATGTGTGATTTATTGGTAAATATGTTTTCTGACATTTAGTTACATATTTCAGGATGCTAGGCAAAGGCCTGATGCGAAAACACTGCTTTCTCATCCTTGGATACAAAATTCTAGGCGTGCCTTGCAATCTTCTCTCCGTCATAGTGGAACATTAAGGTAGAAGTTGTGAAGTTCATTTTATTTGGTGTCTTTGATGGAGCAAATCCTTGTTTCATTCATGCATTTTATGGGTCAATTTATTTTAATTTCTGTAATTTGTCTATGCTTTTTTAATAAATATTAATATGGGTATCAATTTGTTTTTGTATAGATTTGGGTTTCTTTTAGATGGTATCAATTTGATTCTAGGGTTTTGAGGCTCTTCTTGTGTAAAATGTAATGGGGATTGGTGGTGAATAAAGCTAATATTTGGAGGAATAAAATGTAATGTGGCTCCTAGTAGCTGAGGTTATTACTCTATAACGGTACCATGTGGTGTGATAATTTTTATCTGTTCTATTACATTGGTAGTGCTACATGGAGATACTACAAACATATTAAAATGCTAATTACTCTGAGGCTTTGTGCTTGTATTCACCGCATGTGTTTGATTAGAATGCATCTCAGTTGTAGCAGCGTTTGTAGACAGGCATTTGCCATCAAGCCAGGAAAAAAAAAAAAATATATATATATATATATATATATATATATATATAGCCGTGTTTTTAAAAATGCGGCTATAGCCAAATTCAAAAATACAAAAGGTCTATAGCCACTTTTTGTTAATGTGGCTAGAGTACGTCCTATAGCTGCGTTTCTAAAAATGCGGCCATTGGTCCTAGCCTATTGCCGCATTTGTAAAAACGCGGCTATAGACCCCTCAGCCTATAGTTACAGGTTTTAGGCCACGGCTGAAAACGCGGCTATAGGACGTTTAAAAAAAAGAAGAAGAGAATTTACTATTAGTCAATAGCAATAAAAGAGAATTTATCCTCATTAAAAAAAAAAATGATGTTAAATGCAATATATTTTTACTTTAATTATAGGCTATCTTGTCCGGCCATATATGAAGAGACAGAAAAACTGATAAAAAAAAAATAATAAATAAAAAGACTGAAAAAAAAAAAAAAAGATTTGAATATATATAGATATATGTTCCTTTGGTTTAATAGCTATGGTTTTTTTTGTTAGATGAATACAATTATTTGATCAGTAGTTTTTACACTCCAACAGATTATTACTCCCTCTTCAAACATTTGTTGTTAAAATATATTTATATACATTAATATTTTTATATATTTTAATATGGGTAAAGAAAGTACTATTGAAAGCTTCCTATCCTACAAGCGATGTAGGCTTGTAAGAATAATTAGCGAAGGTGGCTAGGTTATTGTATCCCGAGGGCAACACGCACAATGTTTTAGTCCACTACACTAGAAACCCTGTAGACGCGTGTATCGTCTCAAGACAGTGACTTGGTCCATTCCTCAACCCCGCCATTTTAAAACATATATGAATTGATGGTAATTTGCTTCTAATGTTATGAGGTTAATTTGAAGCATCATTGAGGTAATATCTCCACTGTTCTCTAATTTTATGGTATTTTCTAATTTATGTGAATTTTATCATTTATATGACATGTTGAATGTAATGAAATTCAATTTATTTATTAATTATTGTTTTTAAGAACAGCATAGTCTAATCCTGAGGGGTTGTTCGGCCAAGAGAGCCTAACGCACCAAGTTCTACTCTGGGTGGCACCCATTGACCTTTAAGGACAACGCAATTTGCGTGATTCTATAGTTTGTGAGATCTTTCTAACTCTATCTATTTATTTTTGTCATTGCTAATATTTTAGGGTATATATTGTTGAATCAAAACTTGTTTATTTAGCCATATTTTCCAACAATCTTAAATGTTGAGTTTTGTTTTTTCAAAAAAGAAGAAACAAGTTGTTGATTCTCTTTAGGTCATTTCAGAAATTACAAGGCTTAAGGCTTTTGATGGAAATAATTTTAAATGTTGGAAAGAAAGAGTTTTGCCCATCTTGAAATTTACTGAAATTGACCGGGTTCTTTATGAGCCTAAACCCAAAGATGTTCCTAAAAATATAGCAAAGTGGGAAAGAACCAATAAATTATGTGTTTATACTATTAAGTGTGGTTTATCTAACAAGTTGTTTGAAAATCATTGTCATTTTACTTGTACTAAAGATTTAAGAGATGAACTTGATGGCCGTTATGGATTTGAGGAAGAGGGTGCTAAAAAGTTTGCTATGGCTAAATTTATGCCCTTTCAAATGGTTGAGGAAAAATGTATCTCTAGCCAAATTGAAGATTTTTAAAAATTAGTATCCAACCTAGCTAAAGAGAGTGATGTTTTATCGGAAAGGTTTGTGGTCGATGGCCTTGTGTTTAAGTTGTTGGACTCTTGGAAAGAGTATAAACACCAGTATAGCCACCATAGAACCTGTTTGAATCTTCAACAAACTATCATTGATATTCAAATTGAAAAAACAAATAGGATGTTGGAAAAAGTTTCTAGAGCTAAGGAATTTACTTCCAAGGCTAATGTTGTGAGGACCCTCTAGACCTCCACAACATAATAAGAAACATGATTTTCAAGGGAAAATGAAAATTTCATAATAAAAATGGCCCAAATCTTGAAATCCAAAAGAAAAGTCATTTTTTTTATTTGTGGCAAGGTAGGTCATTATGCGGCAACATGTAGGGCAAGAGGCAACTTCAACAACAATAAGAACAACAACAAAGGCTTAACATCAAATAAGGCAAATGTGGTGCAAACCGAAGAGATTATTGTGGCGGTGGTGCGTGAGGCACACTTGGTGACAAAAGTGAAAGGATGGGTAGTTGACTTGGCTTGCACAAGGCATATTGGTGCATTCAAAGAGGAGTTTAGTTCCTAGACTCCTATGACGGAAGGCACTAAATGTGTCTATGTTGGGGACAATAGGTCCTTGCCGGTGAGTGGTAAAGGGAAGGTACTTGTAAGGGACATATTTTTATGTAATTGGCATATCATTTAACAAATTGCACTTTACTTGTATTTGGGTAAATCTAAGTAGGTTCAAGATGATCATTATAAGTGGTTACATTGAAGACATGAAGATTACTCAAGAACTGCTTAAGAAAAGTGCAATCTATAGGTCTCGATACCTCCTCAACAGAAGCTCGATCTGCCGAAATTCATTAAAGCTCGACACATGTCTTGATCTATCGAGCTTACAGGACTCAGACTATAGCTAGAAACGTTTTTATTCTAAAAGGCTACTTGTTTATGGGTTTGTATAATCCTTATTGGACTAGGAAAGTCCAATATTTGTGTATACCTATTTGGAATAGGAGAGCCCATTGAGCTCCCATTTAAACAAGGAGGTGGAAAAAGAAAAACCTAACCCAAAGAGCTTTAGAAGGTTTTCTTTTTGAAACCCTAGGTGTGAGTGAGTTTTGCTGTTGTTCCCAAACTCACGTTTAAGTCTAAAGTTTGCTATAGAGTGTTTTTGTCATGGAATAGCCAAAGGAGAAGATTGTTAAGTTATGATTTTTCACATAACATTTGTGTTGACTTTATTCCATAACAAAAAGTGTTGTAATTTCATTAATTTATTTTCTTGTATTTTGTGGGATTTATTTGTAATAGGTTTAGTATTAAGTTGGTGAAGTTTGCTTAAGAAGTTGATCTCGCAACTTGGCTCGCAAGTGGTGCAACCCGCGAAAGTCACATGAGGAGCACATGCTGGAAGTTGAAAAGTTAATGAGTTTCGCGACTCATCTCGTGACTTGGCCAACTCGCGAGATGACTTGTGAAATGCACTAACAGCTGAGATTTTAAGTGTGACTCTTATACTCTTCACCCATATTATATATACCCTCATTACCTACAAAATTGTAAGGAGGTTATTCAAAAGAAAACCCTAGAGAGGTTTCTACAACATACCTACCTTTTAGAGAGAGAGCTACCCATCCTTAAGTGAGAAATCCTTGTAGTCTCTTCTCCTTCCCTCTCCCATTGTTATACCTTGAGAGAAGATTTGTATCCAAACACAACCCACACCTATTCAGAGTGTAGAGAGTGTTTTGGAGCTTGGGAAGCATTTGGGATTTGCCAAAAAAAGCTGGTGAGGCTTGGCGGATGCAATCGGGCGGTATTGCTGGATCTGGATAACTAGTGAAGACAAGACTCCGAGAAGTCCGTTGGTAGCTAGAGCTTGGAGGGCTCAAGTACATTGGGTAGATTAGTCTTGGAGGGTCTTTTTGATATTCATGTACTCCAACTTATTCACTAGTGGATGGGTGTTTGGTTGCGCATGGAAAATACATTTTCTGGAAATGCTTTTCAGTTTTAACTTGTTTTGGGTGAAAATCATTTCCGTTTTTATTTTACCTTCAAATATCATTTTCCGGAAAACAGAGAGAGAGAGAGAGAGAGCTCGCGCGCAGAGAGAGAGGAAGAAGAGAGAGCCCATCGCCGGTGACCACGAACCTTCGACTTCGCCGGCGACCCAGAGCTTTCGCGCCACGAACCCACAAGCCCATCACCGACTTTGCACCGCGCCGATCGCACCGCGCCTTCGACTTCGACTTCGCACGAACCCATCACGAACTCACGAGCCTTCGACTTTGCACCGCGCCGATCGCATCGCTCCGCGCCGACGAACCCATTCACACCCGCTGATCGCATCGCACCGCGCCAACTTCATACCCTTCGACTTCGCCGATCTCTCTCTGTGTGATTTTGATTTTTGTTGTTGTTGTGGTGGTGTGGGTGGTGGTGTTTTGGTGGTTTTTCTGTTGTGTGGTGGTCGGTTTTGTGTGGGTGGTGGTGGAAAATAGCATTTTCAGAATATTACCAAACACATTAAAATATTTTCTCGAACAATTTTCATAATGCAACCAAACACTTGAAAATATTTTCCTTTCCTGAAAATAGCATTTCTGGAAAATATTTTACGGGAACCAAACACAGCCTTAAACACGAAGATAAAGCTATAAAAACTTAAACACGAAAATTTACTGCCCTCGTTTTTTTTCCTTGTATGTAATGAATTTGGCTTGTCTTGATCCCTATATTTCCTCTATTTTGGCATTTATTGTTATTGTTATTGTTATTATTATTTTTCCTCTTGCTAGAACTTAGAAGTCTGCATTGGTAGGTACTCTTGTATATGTACAGTATTATGTATACATATAAAGCCAAGTTTTTTCCAGAAAACATAAAGCCAAGTTTTTTTGTTTTTTTATTTATTTTTCAGTCTATGACTAGTGTTACATAATGACAACAAGTTATTTGCCCCCACACTATTAATGATCTCACAGTAGCACTCTTTGGAGTATAGAGCCTCAGATCGATGAGGAGCCAGAGATCATGCGCCCTGGTCCAGAAATTACTTCATTGCTGACGCAACAAACAAATCATCGATCAGAAATTATTTAGAATGGCAAGGTGAAATATCTAGTTCTAACAACCGCTTTAATTTTTACAAAGCGAGTTTCACTTTTAGCAAGTTCTTTCAAAGTTGTATATCTAGTTCTAACAACCGCTATAAATCAATATAGATTGTTTCTACGTGGAGGCAGTGGGTACGTACTCTACTCAAAATGGATTTTAAAAAAAAAAAAAAAAATTAAAAGACCAATGTTTAGGAAACAATTATTTTAATAATTTGTTCAAATGGTAAATTTTGATCGACCAACATCATTTTTACACTTTACTTCGATTATACCTATTTTCAATCTCCTTTCTAGAGAAATTATTGAGCATTTGTAAAAGTTTTTGTTTTCATTTTACCACAATCACGCAAGGCTCTAGTAATTTATAATTTGATAATCACTAAATATATGCAATTAGGGAAATTGATGGCAGACAAAATAATCAACAAAAATAAGACCACAACAATCTTAACCAAAGCCTTGGCAAACCATTTATGGAGTACATGCAAAAGACATGGCAAACAACACGTTCCTATTCAAAATTACAGCACAAGCACACAGGAAAAAAAAAATTCTAGAGCAAGCCCCTTGGCCAGTAGGTGGCCACCACTTATTCCTCAAAGAATCCCTCCTTGGTCTAAATTTTGGGTCCAAGTTTACAACCCACTTTTAAAATGAAAAGTATTTGGACAATGCAATTGAGAAAATGATGGGAAAATATTTAGACATTGATTCCACAAGTGAAACCAGCATATGCTACAAATTCTTAATTAAGAAGAATCAAGGTGGAACTGGACATAATTTAATAGACCCACTCATGTGTGGGTTCTATCTCGATCAACATCCCCTCCCTAACCTATGGGTCCAAAGTTTCATTTTATAAACGTGGCAAACTCAGACATACCTAAACTCAGAGAAAAATGGTCTTGTGAAACAATTTTATAAGAAATTTATCTCATAACATGTGTGCATGCCGCACGCGAGTTGTACATGTTATGAAAAAGAAATTTTATGAGGAATAATACTATAAACACAAAAAAATTTACAATATTTTACACAACAATTAAGTTGCAAAATTTATTGTTTCTTGTTTTAACTCACTTCATTGTTTTCTACTTGTCACTGTTGTTTAGACTTTCTCATCTCATGCCTCATGAGATGAGATAGCTTTTCCACTCAAGCCAGCTTGCTTATCAACAGATAGCTTCTTCACGGTCAAACCAAATTGCTCAGTCAACCATAGTATGCCAACCTCAACGGGGCCCAGATTAAAAAACATTTAAATAAATCTGAATCCATTCTCCCACAAACCCTGAGCCCATCATCAACCCAGTCCTAAGCCCATACCAAGCCCAAGTTCTCTTCTTTTTTCTTTTTCTTTTTGAAAATAAGGATAGTAATTCTAGGACCACAATTTTTGCCACCATAAACCCTGGGCCCATCATCAACCCACTCCTAAGCCCATACCAAGCCCAAGTTGTCTCTTTTTTTCTTTTCTCTTTTTGGAGAATAACGACAGTAATGTTAGGATTACAACTTTTGCCATAACTTAAGGTCTATTTGTATTGGGCGTCCGCGTTTGAGGCTTTTTTTTTTTTTTTTAACTAGCATGTTATGCACTATTCATTGGCCATGAACAGTGTATTTAGGCCAATGAACAGTGCCAAACAGTAATAAACAGTAAAAAAATTATTTTTTTATTGTTTTCAGTTTTCAGGAAAATAAGTTGCATCCAAACGCAAACTTAAAGTCGATATAAATTCCCTCAAAACAAAAGCTCTCTCCCAGCTATTACTTTCCCCGCCAAATTAATGTCAATCCCTACTCAAACTCAAAACTAGCAAGTAACCAAATTCATCTTCCAACTGACACAGCCCCCAAAGCCTAAACTACAATTATTTGATCCATCAAGAGTAAAGCTTCTCAATGTATTGGTGGTGTTTATACACAATAGAAGCATTCTCAATGTTTGTCGATTGTGCACTACTAATGGCTTATGCCTTGAAATTGTAGACTTTTTGTACCCACCAGTCAATGTGTCCAAGGCTATGGCAACACAAGGTGAAAAAGTATTGGGAGAGGTTACACTTTAGTATCGAAGTGGCACCCATTACACAAGACATCAAATTCTAAGTCAAGGATATCTGATTGCTTCAACATGCTCCTTGAACACTCATGGTCAATTGGTCATGGATCCATAAAAATAAGATAGAGGTTTGGTTCCCTATAGGAATTACATTATAACAATCCCTGAAGACAAGCAAGGCACCAAGATACTAGGCTGTGATGTGCCAATCTTGAAAATCCAATACAAAGAGAATGATTTAAGTAACATTTTTTGGTTTTGACTTTTGAGTTTGAGCCAATCCAGACCATGATCCTAAAATTTCCATATTACCCATTTGTTACTCCTCTTTGTGTTGGGATTAGTGTCCTTAAATCCTATTGTATGATGCTATGTATGACATTATGTATGATATGATGTATGACTTAATATTGTGATTAATAAAGTTGTTTTATTATCATCTAAAATAATGGTAACATGAATATTCAGATATTATCATATAGTCCATGAGATGCATAGTATGTGATTTATGTGATTTAGTCACAAAAGATATAAGTCATAAGTTCTTTGTAAAGTCAGAATTTGGTTCGTAGTCGGTGATGAAATTGGGCATTTCATCTGCGAAGACTATAACATATCAACTAAGATGATTTGTCTTGATCATGGAAGTGGTGACTTCTAGTTGATATGTTGATATGTTTTAAGAGTTAAGACATATTGAACTGGATCGTTGTGAGATTTATTATTCTCCTAACGACTGTCAATTGAATAATAAATCTCATGACTTGTATTTACATGAACTCTTAATCCTAAGAGAATAATGGACTTGATCATGAAGTGTAGGTTGCTTTGATATATTAGGAGTGAGATCTAAAGTATCGGTCAAAATCTCAGTACGTTGGACAGCCACATTTAGTGTTGATGGAACATATATTCTCAAGATGCAATTCATAGTCTCTTAACGAAGATATAAAATATTTCCTTGAGATAAGTTTAATAGGTTTGTTATTCAGAGAGTTAGGCCTAACCACTTTAGTAAGACTAAAGTATATATTTATGAAATTAGATTTCATAAATGTATGATGAATAACATTAAAGGATTAAACCAGGTACTCAAGGATTAAGATGTAATAATCTACAAAGTGGCAGTCTACATTCATGACTTTGTGTTACTACAAATATTTTATGAAGGGGTTGCATGTACAATAAAGTCTTGGGATATAATTTATTAATAAGGCCTAGAGTGCAACTATATTTATATAGTGGTATTAAATATAGTTAATGGTAACTTTGGACTTGTCAAGAGTTGACAGAAAAGCCCAAGGCCTATTGGAGCTAGAGTCTTATTTGTTCCCTTTTGGTCTCACTCCAATCCACACACTAAAACCCAATTGGAAAGGCCCAAAAGGCTAGCCCAATTAGATAATCAGTTATATGGAGAGAAACATACAGAATTAACAAGTTACAAGAAATGGTTTGTATGTGAGGGCTAAGACACTCTTTGATTCTCTCTAGAACGTACACATATAACTGATTGAAAGATCACACATCTTGGGCATCAAGTGGAATTGGAGTGAAGATTAAAAGTATTTCCAAGTACTCTTCATCTTTGTTTTGAATTTCACTGCATCAATGTACACTCTCTTGTTCTTAAATTCTGAAATTTACATAGCACATGTTATTAATTGTGAATGAAGTAGATCCGTTAATTTTCCGCTGCGTACATCCATATTTCCATCACCTTGGGCCTTGGTTATAAGCCCACGGATGAAGAAGACCTTCTGAAGAATGAGCAAAGAGTGAGAGATTTGAAATTTGGCCAAGGTAAAAGTAAAAGGAATTGTCCCCCACTTCCCCAATGCTACTTTGACACGTCCAAAGGATGGATCCTTACTCACGCAATTGAAAATGTTGTACAATAAAATTTGGGCAAAATATATAGTTAGTCCCTATACTTTAGCCATAAGCAATTTTAATCCTTTTAAAGCCTCACTTTTAGTTCTTGATAAACTTAAATTGATCGCTTGTAGTCCATGAAAAACTTAAAGTGATCAATTTTAGTCATTGAAAAACTTAATCCGATCACTTTTAATTCCTATTTTGTGAAGACAAGTCAGATTTTAGTTTACTCATATCATCTAAGGCACCAAAAGTAATCACTTAAAATTTTATGGATTAAAATTATATATGAACTAAACTTCAGCAACCAAGAGTGTCATGAATTTTTTCCCCTTTTATAGATTTGATAGGATTAATCGGATTTGAAACCTATGACATCCACTACATTATTATTGCTCTTTAACATTAGGCGAAGACACTAATGGGTTTCCAGATTAGATTAAACTTCAATTTTTATATCTTAATATAGTATTAGGCCTTTTTTATTATTTTTTAAAAAAACTATATAGACACACTAGTTATTTATATCTAGGTACAAATCTACACATATGTACACAATTACAAACTCACACATATAAGTACTCATTATAGTTTCTCAAAAAAAAAAGTACTCATTATAGTGCACATAACTTCATTAAATTATCTTTTTTTATCAGATGTTTGCTAATTCACGCCTTGGATGAACATTGAAAAATGGGAATATACTCTCTTACACCCATTTTATATCCACAATTTTACACAATGACCACAATTAATGGGTTGATATATAAATTTTAAAAGGCAAAAAGGAAATATCCACATTTGAAACATAAACATTTATTTAGAATTCTAAAGTTTAAATTCTTTAGAATTTTTTAAACATAAACATTTAGTTAAACTTATTGTACATTTTTAAACATAAACATTCAGCTTAAATTTTTCAGAATTTTTTCTAAAAAAACAGTTGTTAAAAATATTGAAGTTTCAGTACTATATGATTGGCTTTCATCAAGAAAATCAATTAAATAGAGTAAGGAGTTGAACCAAACATTTTACTCATAAATAAGTTCGTAACCCAATTGCACATTAATGCCAAGTCACCAACAAATTCTTGATATTTAAGGAGGTATGCTTCAATATAAATTGTGATAGGTATTATTTCATACTCACGCAATATAATTATCTATATTAATATATGTATAATGCCAATGCAGCCTAAACAAGCCTTATACTAATTATATTTATATATTATAAAATCATTAGGATAAAAGATACGAGAACAGTTGCTTGACTAGATTGTTTTGATACACATGCAAGCAATCTTAAATCCAAGAACGTCAAACTAGTTGAAAATAATAGAATCAACTTTTGTCTAAAAAGACAGAATACTACAACTCCCATAGGTGAATTGCTCAAGCTAATTCCTGTAAATAGAATTTAGTGTTTTACGACTAATGAAGAGATGGTATTGTAGTCAACTGACAACTACTATGATTGGACCAGAACTGCAACCTACAAGACCTTGTTAAATATTATGATTCTACAACCACTAATGTTTACAAATGCAACCGAAAAAGAATTAAAAAAAATAAAAATTATATCCAAAAAATTTCAACAAAGAAGGCAAGATGTAATACTTAAAGCACTACCTTTAGTTGGTGTGATGTTATACACAAATAGAGTAAGGTGTCAGACCAAACATTACACTTATAAATAAGTTCATAATCCAATTGCACATTGATGCCAAGTCACCAACAAATTCTTGATATTTATGGAGGTATGCTTCAATATAAATTGTGATATGTATTATTTCATGCTCACGTAATATAACTATCTAATAGATAATAAGGCAGCAAACCAGGCATATAACACTTTTATGATAGTCAAAAAACATCAATCAAAACTCTAAATCATTTTTTTTAATCTCATGCCTGTTAGAATGAAATAGTACATAGAGAATTGCAAAATAAAAAATAACAAACAAAGGAGTTATTGGACCAATCATGGTTGCAACAAGCAACATTCTTATTTCAATACTTTGTATGGAATTCCTCAATACGAACAACTGTGTTCCTCATGGAATTTGTCATCACAAACTATAGTATTTTTTTATGAAATTCTATGTTATGACCTCAGTAAAGTATTAGTCACATCTACTTTATACCACAAAAAGACCAGTCATGTTACAATTAGGTTTTCTCATATTTGTTTTTCTAGCCTAAATATACCTATTACAAATTTGATGTGATGTCACCCTTAAATGTTTGAATTCATTCGAACATAAATTGAACATCATTTGTTCAAACATTTTAAATTTAAATACTATATGGGTGGTTTGTTGTTTAGAAGATCTATAACTATTTTCATGTCTTAGTAATAACGTCTATCTTATGTTTAAAATACTAGTTTATGTTTATAAAGATATTTATGTTTAAAAATATGTGTCAAAATTCAACAATATTAAAAAAATAATCAAGCATAAGTTGATACATTTATAATTTAATGTCAACCATATAAGTTTAAATTCCAAATAATTTAAGTTGAACGGCATTTGATGAAATATTCAAGTTTAGATATTAAATAATTGTTTTCTTAGTTAGAAAAGCAAATAGGTGAGGTGAGGAGTTAAACCAAACATCATACTCGTAGATAAGTTTGCTATCCAATTGCACATAGATACTAGATACTACCAAACTTTCAAGATTTTAGGGAAATATACTTTATAAATAGTGATGAATATTATTAACATACTCACTCGGTATAATAATCTATGTTAATATATGACACTGAACCTTTTTTTAAAGAAGAAAATCAATTCATATCATTAAAGAAACTAGCTAATATCAGCTAAAAGTGCATTATTGATGTGTAGAGGAACATCATCCATCCACACAGAGAAATTGCTAACATGTCTAGCATGTCTAACAAGATTATGAGCTACAATATTACCTTGTCTACAAACATGATTAAACATTATTGAACAAAAGGAAACTGAAATAAGCTTTGCTTTGGCAATAAGGTGACTGAATGAGATAAGAGAATCTTCATTGCTATGCAGAGCTTTGATAATAACTTTTGAATCATCCTCCAAAATAATGGACAAGAGGCTGAGTTCCTGAGCAAAGTTTAAACCACGCACAGCTGCCATAGCTTCTAACTCAGCAATCGAATGGGTCAAGAGGACTTATTCCACCAGAGAAGCCAGAACCAAACCTCTAGAGTCTTGAGCTACCACCCCTAGGCTTGCTTCACCAGACTCCTGAAAGACTACACCATCAAAATTTAATTTGATTGCACGGTTTGCTATAGGAGACCATCAGATTGGGGCTAGGTTAAAGGCTGAAAGAGAAGGCGGGATCACTGGGATAGCACAATGAAGTTCAGGTGGAGTTGTTTGGCCATTGGGATCACTTCACTAATTGGGAAGGGTTTGTCTTCTACTCGAAGTCTATTATGCCGATACCAGATAGTCCAAATAAACATTGCAAACACACTCAAATTCTTGTTTTCCGCAATCATGTATTTCACAAAATCCAAAAAGGTGGGGAAGTGTTCTAAATATCAAAACCCTGATGGAAATATGCATGTAAGCAGCGGCAAATTAACGGATCTACTTCATTCGCAATTGATAACATGCACTATGTAAATTTCAGAATACAAAAACAAGAGAGTGCACCTTGGTGTGGTGAATTTCAAAACAAAAATTGTAAGCACTTGGGAATACTTTTAATCTTCAACGCCCAAGATGTGTAGTCTCTCAATCAGTTTATATGAATATGTTCAAGAGAGAATTCAAGAGTGTCCAACACTCACATACAAACCATTTTATGTAACTTGTGGTTGTACCAAAATTCTGTATGTTTCTCTCCTTATAACTGATTATCTAATTGGGTTAGCCTTTTGGGCTTTTCCAATTGGGCTTTAGTAAGTGGCTTGGAGTGAGACCAAAAGGGACCAATAAGACACTAGCTCCAATGGGCCTTGGGCTTTTCTGTCAACTCTTGACAAGTCCAAAGTTACAATTAACTATATTTAATACCACTATATAAATATAGTTGCACTCTGGGCCTTATCTATAAATTATATCCCAAGACTTTATTATACATGCAACCCCTTCATAAAATATTCATAATAATACAAAGTCATAAACATAGACTGCCACTTTGTAAATTACTACATCTTAATTCTTGAGTACCTGGTTTAATCCTTTATGTTATTTATCATATATTTATAAAATCCAATTCCATAAATATATACTTTAGTCTTACTAAAGTGGTTAGGCCTAACTCTTTGAATAACAAACCCATTAAACTTATCTCAAGGGAATATTTTGGATCTCCATTAAGAGACTATGAATTCCATCTTGAGAATATATGTTCCATCAACACTAAATGTGCCTGCCCAACATACTGAGGTTTTGACCGTTACTTTAGATCTCACTCCTGATATATCAAAGCAACCTACATCTCATGATCAGGTCTATTATTCTCTCTGGATTAAGAGTTCATGCAAATATAAGTCGTGAGATTTATTATTCAATTGACAGTCGTTAGGAGAATAATAAATCTCACAGCGGTCCAGTTCAATATGTCTTAACTCTTAAAACATATCAACATATCAACTAGAAGTCACCACTTCCATGATCAAGACAAATCATCTTAGTTAATACGTTATAGTCTTCGCAGATGAATCGCAGATGAAATGCCCAATTTCATTACCGACTACGAACTACTATTCTGAGTTTATAAAGAACTTGTGATTTATATTTTCTGTGACTTTTCACATAAATCACATACTATGCATCTCATGGACTATATGATAATGTCCGAATATTCATGTTACCATCATTTCAGATAATAATAAAACAAATTTATCAGTTACAATATTAAGTCATACATCATGTCATACATAATATCATACATAGTATCATACAATAGGATTTAAGGGCACTAATCCTAACAATCTCCCACTTGCCCTAAAGACTATTGTGCACTAATCTAACTCTCATTCCCTCTAAATGTGACTCGAAAGTCCTTTGAGGCAAAGTTTTGGTAAATGGATCTGCTAGATTATTTGCACTTTCAATCTTTGCTACCACCATATCTCCACGAGCAACAATATCTCGAATGATATGGTACTTCTTCTTAATGTGCTTTCCTTTCTTATGATTCCTTGGATCTTTAGATTGTGCAATTGCTCCACTGTTGTCACAAAACAATGTGATTGGAACTTGCTCCATTCTCATTACACCAAGGTCAGAAAGGAATTTCTTGAGCCATACAGCTTCCTTTGCTGCCTCACAAGCAGCAATGTACTCAGCTTCCATAGTGGAGTCCGCAATACAAGATTGCTTAATACTCCGCCAACTTATGGCTCCACCTCCCAAGGTGAAAACACATTCTGAAGTGGATTTTATGAAATCTAGATCCGATTGAAAGTCTAAATCTGTATAGCCAATAGGTATCAAATCCTCACTTCGGTAAGCAAGCATATAATCTCTCGTTCTCCGTAGATACTTGAGAATATGCTTTACAACTTGCCAATGTTTTGGTCCTAGATTTGATTGATATCGGCTGACCATGCCAACTGAATAGCAGATATCTGGTCTAATACAAAGCATGGCATACATGAGACTTCTTATTGCAGAGGTATAAGGAACTTGTCTCATCATATTTTCTTCCTCTTGAGTCTTAGGCTTTTGGTCATCAGACAGAGGAACTCCATGTCTGAAAGGAAGTAATCATTTCTTAAAGTTTTGCATGCTAAACCATTCTAGAACCTTATCTATATATCCAGCTTGTGATAAGCCTAACATCTTATTCTTGCGATCTCGTCAAAGCTTGATCCCTAGAATAAAGTTAGCCTCACCCAAGTCCTTCATATCAAATTGGCTTGACAACTAAACCTTTACTGATGACATTACCCCTACATCATTTCCAACGAGTAGAATATCATCAACATAAAGCACTAGGAACATTACTACTTTATCTCGATGTCTTTTGTACACACATGGTTCATCAAAATTTTGCTCAAAACCAAATGACTTGATTGCTTGATCAAATCTGATGTTCCATGACCTAGATGCTTCCTTAAGTCCATAAATGGATCTTTTCAACTTGCATACCATATGCTCTTGGTTCTTTACTATGAAACATTCCCATTGCATCATATAGATTTCCTCTTCAAGATTGCCATTAAGAAATGCAGTCTTGACATCCATTTGCCAAATCTCATAATCATAATGAGCAGCAATAGATAAGAGAATTCTGATAGATTTAAGCATTGCTACTGGTGAAAATGTTTCCTCATAATCAATACCTTCTTTTTGAGTATACCCTTTATCCACTAGCCTTGCTTTAAAGGTTTCAACATTTCCATCTATTCCTCTCTTCCTCTTGTAAACCCATTTGCAACCAACAGGTTTAATGTCGTTAGGCGCCTTTACAAGATCTCAAACTTGATTGGAATACATGGAATCTAATTCAGATTTCATAACTTGGACCCAATGATGTGCATCTATATCATTCATTGCCTCTTCATAAGTGTATGGATTCGATTCAGCCTCTTCTGAGATAGCTTCATAAGTTTCTCCTAAACCTATGAATCTTATAGGAGGCCGAACAATTCTCCCACTACGACGAGGCAACTGTGTACTAGACATCTCATGGGTAGTATCTTGTGGTGTATCTAATACAGCCATATCATCCCTAGTTTCATCCATTGGTTGTTCATTTACAGGTTCATTCATTTCAGCCAACACAACTCTACTTCTAGCAGTATAATCATTCATATAGTCATTTTCCAAGAATTTGGCATTTGTGCTAACAAATACTTTATTATCTTTATAACTATAGAATAAACCTCCAACAGTTCCTTTTGGATACCCAACAAAGAAAACCACTTCTGTTTTAGACTGTAACTTGTCAGACTTTCCTTTTAACACATGTGCTGGACAACCCCAAATATAGAGATGTCTCATACTAGGCTTACGCCCATTCCACAACTCTACAGGTGTTTTAGGAACAGACTTCGAAGGTACTAAATTCAGAAGATACATTGCAGTATTTAAGGCATATCCCCAAAAAGAAATAGGTAGAGTCGAATAACTTATCATGGACCTAACCATATCTAAAAGAGTCTTATTCCTTCTTTCCGCTACACCATTTTGTTATGGAGTTCCAAGTGCAGTCAATTGGGATACAATCTCATTTTCAGTTAAGTAATTCTTAAAATCCCCAAGAAGGTATTCGCTACCACGATCAGATCGAATGGCCTTTATGTGTTTACCCAATTGATTCTCAACTTCAGCCCTAAACTCTTTAAACTTTTCAAAAGCTTCGGACTTCCGTTTCATTAGGTACACATAACCAAATCTAGAGTAATCATCAGTGAATGTAATGAAATACTCATAGCCACATCTTGCCTGGATTGACATTGGACCACATACATCTGAGTGCACTAGTTCTAGCAAATCTTGGGCTCTTCTACCTTTTGCATTAAAAGGTCGTTTTGTCATTTTACCTTCCAAACAAGATTCACAAACTGGAAATTCATCAAAATCCATGGACTCTAAGAGTCCATCTTTGATCAGTCTTTGAATTCTGTAAGTGCCAAAGATATGCATCACTAGTAGAAGAAAACTTTCTCTTTAATGATTTTACATGAAAGTCATTATCTAATTCAGAATTATATAATTCATGCTTATCAGGAGTTAAAATATAAAGACCATTCACAATATTGCCAGAACAAATAAACACTTTACCCCTCTTTATTACAACATTGTCTTTAAGGATAATACAATATCCATGTTTACCTAAGTAAGTAGCAGAAATTAAATTCCTACGAATATTAGGTACATACAAACAGTCTTTCAATATTAGAACTCTAGATTCAAAACATAAATTATAAACACCAACAGCTACAACCGGAATCCTGCTCCCATCAGCCAAAGTAAGAAATAACTCCCCTTCTTTAAGCTTTCTAATGTCCTGGAACCCCTGCAAGGAATTGCAAATATGATTAGTACAACCTGAATCCACACACCAGGAATCTGTGGGATTCTGTACCAAACATATTTCTAGAAGGAATGTATTTTTCATATCCTTATTGTTGGCAGCTCTGAATTTTGGACAATTCCTCTTCTAATGTCCTTTTTCACCACAATGGAAACATTTTCCTTTTAGCTTCTTTCCTTTGTCAGCAACCCCTAAGGCAATTTGTTTACCCTCTTGCTTGGTGAAGTTATTCTTCTTCTTCTTCTTCTTTCCCTTGCATTTCGACTTAGGTTGAGAAGTAGAAACTTCACCAATATTGGCTTCAACATTAGAAGTACCAAGGATGCCTTCCACCGCTACCAACTCATTCATTAATTCAGACAATGTATAAATCTTTTTGTTCATATTATAATTAAGTTTGAATTCCTTGAATGATTCTGGTAGTGACTGGAGTATCATATCCACTTGGGATTCTCCATCAATATCGGCACCTAAAACTTCCAATGTAATCAGATTAGAGATCATTGTAAGACAATGCTCCCTTATTGAACTACCTTAAGCCATTTTGGTATTATAAATTTGCCTCATGGTCTCTTGCCTTACAGAACGGCCTTGCTCACCAAACATCTCCTTCAGACTTAGCATAATGTCCGAATCTAGTTCTACATCCTGCATTTGATGCTGTAGAACATTTGAGATAGATGCTAGGATGTAGCACTTGGCCATCTCATTAGATTTCTGCCAACGATCATATCGTTGTTTTTCCTCAGGAGGAGCATCTAATGAAGGAAAGCTAGGACATGGTTTAGTAAGCACATATTTGTGCTCTTCAGCAGTGAGAACTATGTCCAAATTTCTTTTCCAGTCAACATAGTTGGATCCAGTGAGTTTGTTTTGATTAAGAATAGTAACAAGTGGGCTAAATGATGTCATGTTCAAATCTGAAAACAATAAACATGAATATAATAAGTAAACTGGACATTATCAATTTAGCATATAAACATATAGTATGGAACCTTAATAAAACCATAATATAATATATGCAACGACAACCCAATCTCATATTCAATATCCCTCAGCATAGAGTGAACATTAAATACTATGATTGATTGAGAACTATTCTCATTATTAGTGCTATCATGATAACTCTTATCAAACACTAATAATATGTCGTTATACATTTGGCCTCTAAATAATGATAGTAAGAACTCAACATAGAGGATACTATAATATTTAGTCTAGTGTATACCATTGTCTAGAATCATGTGTAGCCACATTTTATCCCCTTAACAGGCTTATTTTGTAGTACCATGATACAAAATACCCTCCGCATGGAATACAAAGGTCAAGGCTAAGACAAGGTGTTTGATCAAACCACTATAAACCAAGAAATTCAATCTTGTAGGACCATGAAATAAATACTCTCCACATGGAATGCTAAGCTCGAGGCAAAGACAAAGTATATATTCCACACTACTATGAACCGACAATGGAGGCCGTGAGATGCAACCCTTGTATTTCTCTCCCACTAGATGTTTTAAAGAAAAAGTTTTTAATTTTAAAACATGCATAATCTAATTACACATAGTCTTACTCCTTTGACATGTGAAAACACTTAGAAAAAATTCTGATTTTCCTTCTTTCGATTGATCGAATGTGCCCCTCAATCGATCAAAAAAATTAAAAAATTCGAACTTGACCACCTGACTTGTTTGATCGATACTCGATTGCCTCTCAATCGATCAAAAAACAAATTCGATCGATCGACTAGCAATCGAAAATCAATCTATTTAAAAAGTCTGATCACTATTTCACTCGATCGATCGAAAGTGATTTTCGATCGATCGAAACTCGTGAAACTCGAATTTCCAGAAATTTTCCAATGCAGTTTTCTACGGTTTTTCTTAAACAAACAACGAACATACAAACATGATAGTCAGAGAATGATATCAAAACTGAAATTCATTGATGCTATAGCCTTAAAGATCAATTTAACATACTTAAATTCAAATTTAAACAACATCATAACATCAATATCAGTTTTTATCAAATTATAGTTTCAATAACCATGCAGAAAATTAAATGCATAATCTTCAAACAACATGAAACTATAACCTCTAATTCCAAAACTCACAAAACATGTTATACAATCTGAAATTGAAGACCGCTCTGATACCATTTGATGAAAATATGCATGTAAGCAGCGGAAAATTAACAGATCTACTTCATTTGCAATTGATAACATGCACTATGTAAATTTCAAAATACAAGAACAAGAGAGTGTACCTTGGTGTGGTGAATTTCAAAACAAAGATTGTAAGCACTTGGGAATACTTTTAATCTTCAACGCCCAAAATGTGTGGTCTCTCAATCAGTTTATATGAATATGTTCAAGAGAGAATTCAAGAGTGTCCAACACTCACATACAAACTATTTTATGTAACTTATGATTGTACCAAAATTATGTATGTTTCTCTCCTTATAACTGATAATCTAATTGGGCTAGCCTTTCGGGTTTTTCCAATTGAGTTTTAGTAAGTGGCTTGGAGTGGGACCAAAAGGGACCAATAAGACACTAGCTCCAATAGGCCTTGGACTTTTCTGTCAACTCTTGACAAGTCCAAAGTTACCATTAACTATATTTAATACTATTATATAAATATAGTTGCACTCTAGGCCTTATCTATAAATTATATCTCAAGACTTTATTGTTCATGCAACCCCTTCATAAAATATTCATAGTAATACAAAGTCATAAACATAGACTGCCACTTTGTAAATTACTACATCTTAATCTTTGAGTACCCGATTTAATCCTTTATGTTATTCATCATATATTTATGAAATCTAATTCCATAAATATATACTTTAGTCTTACTAAAGTGGTTAGGCCTAACTCTTTGAATAACAAACCCATTAAACTTATCTCAAGAGAATATTTTGGATCTCCATTAAGAGACTATGAATTCCATCTTGAGAATATATGTTCCATCAACACTAAATGTGGCTGCCCAATATACTGAGGTTTTGACCGTTACTTTAGATCTCACTCCTAATATATCAAAGCAACCTACATCTCATGATCGGATCCATTATTCTCTCAGGATTAAGAGTTCATGCAAATATAAGTCGTGAGATTTATTATTCAATTGACAGTCGTTAGGAGAATAATAAATCTCACAGCGGTCCAGTTCAATATGTCTTAACTCTTAAAACATATCAACATATCAACTAGAAGTCACCACTTACATGATCAAGACAAATTATCTTAGTTAATATGTTATAGTCTTCGCAGATGAAACGCCCTATTTCATCACCGACTATGAACTACTATTCTGAGTTTACAAAGAACTTGTGATTTATATCTTCTGTGACTTTTCACATAAATCACATACTATGCATCTCATGGACTATATGATAATGTCCGAATATTCATGTTACCATCATTTCAGATAATAATAAAACAAATTTATCAGTTACAATATTAAGTCATACATAATGTCATATATAATGTCATACATAATATCATGCATATCATCATACAATAGGATTTAAGTGCACTAATCCTAACAAACCCCACATGGGATCAGAATCCAATACAGTCGAGATATTAGGAAATAGCCAAACCGCATGGTAGACTTCCTGAGGGAATTTCTTACAATGATCACAAACATCATCAGTTAACACCTTCCGATGGACTAAGTTGGTCTTGATAAGTAGAGCATTTTTACAAGCTCTCCAAACCAAGTTTCACACCTTATTTGGGACCCTACAACCCTAGATATGTTTCCACACATCATGATACTAATCAGGATTCAATGATACCTGTGAAGCCACAACTCTCTCCTTAGATAAAAAATTGTAACCAGACTTTACAGAATAACCACCCGAGGAAACATGAGGCCAAACTAACATATCTTCATAAGGGAACAACTAAGAGGAATTCTCATAATCATATCCACCTCCTAAACAGAGAATAAGTTGGCCAGTAGTTTAAATTCCAGCTATTAGAAGAAGGAAAGATAAGGGATCTGACCAAAAAATCAGAGTAATGCGCCACCACTAGAGATAAAATTCTTGGATGAACCAAAGATGGCAACCATGCATCATTCCAAATACTGACCGCATCCCTAGTGCCTATTCTCCATCTTGCTTCTCTCCTAATCTCCTCTCGATCCTTCAACAGACTTTTCCAACCATACAACCCATGGTTTGAATCAATAGCTTCCATGATGGAACAATGGGGAAAGAATCTAGCTTTGAAAACCCAATAGCAGAGGGAATTCTTATTGTTCAAGAGCCGTCAAACTTGTTTAACTAAGAGCGCATCATTAAATAGACTAAGATCTTTGAAACCCATTCCTCCTTCTGACTTAGGTTGACAAAGCGATTCCCATTTGACCTAGTTGATTTTTCGATGATCACCTCTCTATTCCCACCAGAATTTTCTAATAAGACATTCAATACTAGAACAAATTCCAAAGGCAGTTTGAAACAACTCATAGTATAGGTGGGTATTGCTTGAACCACAACTTTATTAAAATCTCTTTCCCCTCTTGAGATAGTAACTTCTCCTCCCACCCTTTTAGTTTATGCCATACTCTCTCTTTAGTGTATTCGAAGCTTGTTTCCTTTCTCTTACCCACTAATGATGGTAAATCCGGGTACTTTTCATACTGTCTGATTTTCGGGACGCTTGAGGCATTTTTGACACTAAACCTTGATAAGGCCTTTCTTATCAAAATAAATAAATTAAAACAACTACTCTAATAATAAGTTAATAACGACCATGCCTTATCTATACAAAGTGGTCTTATCTAAATAAATAAATAATAAATCGTATATGTACATGGGACATTTTAAAATTTTATATTTTACCTATCAAGTACACCATAAATAATCCATAGCAGATAACACGCAATGAGGTTGAAGTTGACAATGACCAAAATCAAAGAAGTTATTAGCATTCATTGACTTCCGAACCCATCAACAAACAGATTTATGCAAGCCAAGCTTGTTGCAAGAAGAGAAATTCATTAATTCCGTACTTTCAATGCATATACCACTGGGTCAAACCCAACAAATTGTTTAGTAACCCTGATAAAAAAAAAAAAATTTTAAAAATCATCTTTCGCATAACTTTCTTCAAGAAACACTCTAATGACATGAGAAAAGCGCTAAATACATTTACAGTATATCTAAAAAAGATTAATCAAACTACAATTAAAACGTCTTGTAATTATAGCATGATACGTGCATATACACGCATATACAACCCACGCACGTATAGATACATGGCTTTGTGTCATAGGGTCAATTTTTCTTTTAAATTTTCTGTTTGTGATGGCACTAAGTCCCTAACTTAGTCTCAGCCAACACTCTACACACACGCACTGCAGGAACACTCAAAACAGAATTACCAAGGGAATTCACACACACAGAATTTACAGGGCACCAACCCCAACTTTTATTACTCAATATCAAGTACAAAGGAAGCCTAGAGAATACACACAAAATTCTCTAAGCCAAAATTACACTCTCTCTACTGTTGACAGCTCCAATAGCCTAGGATAAATGCACAGAAATAACTGTCGCAGCAGTTACTGCCAAGTAATTGCCACCTTGTCTAGGACTTCCTGCCACATGTGGTTTGACTTAGGACACCTGCAACTAATGCTATCTTGGCCTGCTCTCCACATTTCCAGCCCCTACTCAACAGGTCTGAACATTCAACAAGCTAGGAACTGCTTGGTAACTGCCGGTAACTGCTGCTGCACACTCTACACATGCCAGCCCATATCTCAGCACATCATGGGGCCTCTGCCCATGCTCCAGCAGCCCACACACAATTGTTCCATCACGTTTTAGAAGGCTTGGCCCCCTGCCCAAGCCCTTCTCATCAGCATCACAACCCACACAGCATGCCCATATGCAATGTAAAGTTGAGTTTTATCAACCAGTCTGTTGGCTTTATTCCGTGCCAAATTTTCTTGTATTTTAGCAATTAGTAACCATGTATTTAGGTGGGATTCATGTAAGGGTAGTGAGTGAAAGAGTGTGAAGAAATGCTCAAGATTGTGCAAAGATGCAAAGACTCGCGGCTGGGACTCGCGGGTGACTTGCGACTGGCAAGCCGCCAACTGCAGCACATGAGTGAAGCGTGCAGAGAAGATGAATAGTCACGCCAGCTGGAGCACTACAGGACAAAAAGTCCAACCTGGCCGTTCTGTTAGCTCGCAGCTTGAACTCGTGACTCAATCAAGTCACGAGGCCAAGCCGCCAGCCAGCTCTGTTTTGAAAAAACCTGACTCTTCGCATTCCACCTCACCCCAGTATAAATACCCTTTATACCCACGAAATGTAGAGTGCTTCTAGAGAGAATTTTGAGAGAGAAACCCTAAAGAAAAACAAGATTGACTCATCCACAATCTTCACATAGAGACTCTTCAAATTCCTCTACTCTCACCCTTTCCATTGTTACATCCTTGAGAAGTTCTTAACCAAATCCTTTTCTCACCATACCCATATCTGTGAGAAGGCTTTTTGGTGCTTTGGGAAGCAGTTAGGAAGAGACCAATTCACATTGGTTGATGCTATGGTCAATAGCGGAATCCGGTAAGCTAAAGAAGAAATAGGTTCGGCGTAACCTCATTGGAATAGGAGCTTGGAGGGCTTAGGTACACTGGGTAGATTAGGCTTGGAGGGTCTTCTGCTGTTCATGTATCCCAACTACATTCTTTAGTGGATTATTTACTGCTTGGAGGGCGGCGGAGAGGTTTTACGCCGAGGACTTCGGTTTCCTCTTCAATAACACATCGTTGTGTTGTCCTTGTGTTTGCATCTCTCTTCCCTTAATCTTTGCCATTTAATTTCTGCTGTGGATGTGACTTTATTTGGTTTAGATTATTTATCAATTCTATTATATGCTTATGTTCATATTCCGCACATTAATTGTTTGACAATAAGCTTGAATTGATAATTTGTAACTTGGAGGTCTAAACGTTCATAGTGTTTTATACGCTAATTGAACTTTCATGCAGTACTTCAAGTAACTGCCATCAGCCCACTCACACAAGTCCATGCATTCTGCTAGCACCAACCAACCTAATGCCTTGCACAACATATGATCGTCACAGTAGCCTAGCACTGCCTTGCACTCAAGCCACCAAGCCCACACATAAAGCAACCATCAGCCAAGCCACCAATGCCATGCACCATTACATAGGGTCAGCACCACCTGTTGCTGCCCAATATCAAAATCCGTCTCTACCCACCATGGCCCTCTTCTGCCATGGCCTTGGGGCATCATGTGGAGCAAGGTGCCTCCACATGCTGCCCCTCATCATGCTCATCATTCAAAATCCAGCAGGGAGACCGGGCTTCTCCCCCTCGAAGAGCAATTAGGAGCTTCACTAGATAGGCATGAGGAGCCATTGGTGTGTTGAGAAAACATAGAGCCAAGTGAATGGCTTGATGTTCTCCAAGCACTCCAATTCCTCATGCCATCATCAGCAACTCGTAAAGCTCCTAACACTTTGCTAGGTTGGCTCTAATATCATTTTTCACAACCCAAAAAAAGTAGTAGCCACATCTACACTATACACTATACAGTCTAGTCAAATTACAATTATTCCCCTCTTAATTGCTTCTATATCTCATATTTACTTTGTAAAGACTCAATGTAAAACTCAACACGTGCATGCAACACTTTCGTATATAAATCCATACAATTATCCCAAAATTAAAAAAAGTAGTAGTAATAATAATAATCGAGGTATCTATGCTCTTTGAAATTGATCTAATAAATCCTCTATCCTTGGTAGTTGGTAGTGGGTATTTAGTTTGTTTTACCACTCTATCAACTCCTTATAATTGATACAAAGTCGAATGATTATCCTTCTTTGCAAATAACATTGATGCACGGGCACCCCATTCCAAAACGTTGGGCCTAATGATCCTTATCAAGTAACTTTTATAATTGCTCTTTCAGTTCTTATAATTTACAAGGTTCTATTCAATACCCAATAATAGGTCAATAGAAAACTTTATTTTCTTATCTAGTGAATAATGGTGATTTTAGCAAATTTCTAGAAAGACCTTTCTCGCAATAAAAATGTCTTCTAGCTTTAGTTCGCCCTCTTAACTTAAGAGTCTTAAGAATCTCTTGATGGAGCCAACTAGCACCAATAGTGAGTGCATAAAGTCTCTCATGAGCCTTGTGCTTTTGTTTTGCTCCTTTATTTTCTCATGTTGAAGGTGTTGGTGTAGTCCAAAACACCTTCCTCTTAGGACACTGCACTAATCCTATTCTACCTGAAATGTGTCATATTTAGGGCACTTTTGTTGTGCCTTGTCATCAGCATGTTGTGTTCATTGTCTCTTAAATTGACAAATAGAGCTCTGACCACCTTCCTAAGCCTATTTTTCTACTAGTTATTCACCACTACCCAATAGGTTGTCAACGCAAATGCCACCACCCCTTGCTTCATTTGGGGCCTTAGTCCATCTTGAAACTTTTGTCTTACTCTCTTTATCTGACACTAATGCAGTAACAATTGTAGTTAACTTGGCAAATTTTCCTTCATATTGGCTAACTATCATGCTCCATTATTGCAGCTTGATAAATTCATTTTCTTTCAAGTAGTATTTCTCAGACTTTGTTGAATTAATGGACTTACCATGGGAGGCTTTAGAAACAATAATTCCAAACAATCAATTTGCTTGAAGTTTGCAAGATATTTTCTCAATTGGATGAACCGTTGAGTGTGAATATTAGTGATGTAAGGCATTAGAGGGATTGTAACATATCGTAGACATGAAGTATTGATGTAAACTTAGAAATAAGCTCCTCCAAAAACTTATGGGTTTAAGCTGAAAATAGAAATTTTAAGCCTCATCAAGCTGGAGATTAGTTGCAATGTCAAGGTCTCAAGCAATGGAAACTTAGAAATAAGTTTTTGAAACTCTTGCGCCGTCATGTCGGATACTAAACTTAACTACAGATTATTACAAGCAATTACATCCAAGTTCCCCATCCTACTTTTATATACTGCTTGATTTGAGCTTCATTAGTAATTGTAATATGGGCAAGACTTAAGTACAGTATTTAGATGTTGTTCCTTAGGTTCTCCTCTTAAGATCTGTCATGTGGCTTTTTTCTCATGAGATGAAAGTGTATTTTTTAGTTAAGTGATCACATGGCAAACTCTTAAAAGAGAAACTTAAGAAACAGCACTTAAGATACTGTACATAAGTTTTGTTCTTGTAATATTGATCGCATAGCGTTTTGATGTGGTTTCTTGTGGCCAATTCAATCCAATCTTCAAAAATCCAATTGCCACCCATAACTGGAAGTGTTTGTCGAAAAGTTTGAGTAACTTGTTTCGAAACAAAGATACAAATTATTAATTCCCAAGAAATCATGAAAATGTACGATAGTTCTATTGATTTTTACTATAATTATTATTCACATGAACATCTCAATTCCAGTGAAATACGAAAATTCTGACATCCACATTTTAATATTTTATGTTGAACATGTCAATTCTCACATACTTAAAATATTTAAGAATTGCTAATATAACACTAGAGTCAACTTCATTTTTTCATTCTTAACACTAATTATATATAAAATAATATTTATTTTCATCCAAATAAAATATTTGTCAATGTTTAAAGGTATTTTTACAAAAAATATAAAAAATCAATACTGGACAAGTTATTAATTCTTTAGTTAATCGAAGAATATTTATGTGATTATTTTAGACAACTAAAATCATATTTTTAAATACTGATTTTTTTTTATAATACAATAGAATTTAAATTCTAAATATATTTAGACAAAGTAAATGTGAACTCATAAGAATTTTAATTATGGTGAATTTAAACATTCGAAACAAAATTATAACTCTCTATATTTGGAATTCTCAACAACCAACCAAATACTTGGAAGTTGGAATGTGTTTTTCAAATAATGTTCTTCCTAACAATGGCATGAGCTTTGATCAGCGTGGAAGCGACATGAGACGTTAAACTTCTGCAAAGATTTAATTTACAGCTAATTCACACATTAAGCGCTCCATTCTTCTTGCTGCTCTAGCTCGTTCTATGAACAAATTAGTTGAATGTCTAGTACTATAAAATCTTCAATAGAGGTGCCTTTATAGAGGGGATTGTTAGAATCTACTACCCAAAAAACTAAAATAAAAATCCATAAAAAATATAGAACACAAAACGAAGCAAAAAACAACAAAGCAAAAACAGCAGAAAGTTCCACCAGTCTATTGAATTGTCCAACATCATTATATTCACATAATCCTACAACCACTTAAATGAAGAGAAAAAAAAGGCACAGAAAGCTCCTTAAGTTGTCACTCTAATTACCACCATCAGATACACAATTCACTTGTGCAACACACTCTTCTTTGAAAGCTTTGGTTTCTTTTGAGAATGGTTCTGTCAAGAGAGCAATGAACTCCACGTTAGTGGTACTGCACGTAAGTAAGCAAGCAAGCAAAAAAGAAAACTCAAACCACGCAATGCACGAGTGAGAACAGTACCTTTTGTCTTTCCAACGCATCCTGGTCTGTCCTCTCCTTCCAATTGCTCTTACGTAGTTTGATTGGCCGATTTCCAACATATTTACCTGATATCAAGAAATCATTCGACCTTAAATACAGCAATTCTTATGGATATTTAGTCATAATCTAATATTTGTATGTTAACCATAGTCTTATTCTACTTTCACATCACTAAGTCTTATCCAACTATCACATATCTAAGCAAGAATAACTTTAGTCAATTCCATACAGTTTTTCAGTAATTATTCTTCAAATTTTTGTTGCATTTCATGCGTCAGAAACAATCACATATTAAGTGGTGTTAAGGTCTCAGTTATTAAGCTAAAATCCTTGTACTTGAGATCGTTGTTTGAATGGTCTCGTATCCTCAGAAAAGTGATCTGCAATATATTTTTTTTTTTTTGGTAAACAAAAAATGGGTAGAGGGGAGCGACCAGTGAGACTTCCCTACCTGGGCGTGACCATAGTAGTACCCTACTCACTCCTAGGCGAGACCCCATACTCCCGGTCTGTGAGAAACTCACTTATTATTTTTTAGACCGTTTGGGATGGAGATGGGATATAAGGAGCACCAACACACAGCTGGTTGTTGAGGCTCGAATCCAAGTCCTGAGACTTGTTGGCCCAATATCTAACCAACTAGGCCACCCGAATGTTGGTAATATGCAATATGTTATAAACATTAAAGCCTCCCTTTTTTAGAATGTAATTCTTTTAGGAGAATTTTGTGTAAGCATCATGCATACAAGATGTAGTTGCTTCATCTCAATAAAGGGTCTGGCTCCCCTCCCGTTTAGAATCCTCATGTGTTCTCGAGTTTTTGTCTAGATGACTGACATGTGGCAAATGACACATCCAAAGGTTAAAAAAACACAACATCAACTATGAATTTTCTCTCAATTTTTGGGTCTTTCATTCTCTCTTTCTTTCCTTCTCTCTCTATTCCATTACCCTTCCCTAATCATTATTATGTTCACTAATCACTAATAATAGTGGAATCGCTGGCACAGAGTCAAAAGTGAAGTGGATTATGACCCAACACCATTGATGAAACAATTCACTAAACTCACAATTCTAACCGGTTTTTATATTATATTATATGATTTAGATCGGAAAACGGTAAGAACAAGCAAAATACGTGGATACGCCTTTAGAAGTTTTGGGGGAATGTTACTAACATGTAGGAATAATAATACCTAGTCTTTCTTTTGTTGACCTTCATTTCATTATCATTAAGTAAAAAGTATTCCTTTGCCCCTCTCTCCAACATCATCAGTCTCCTGAGAATCAAAGGCCCCAAGATCATAACTCCCTGGAAAAAAGGGGTAAAAGCGGGACAATAGATGAGGAAATCAAAGAAGAATAAAAGATCTTTCTGCCAAAAGCCAAGGAAGCTCTATTGTGCAAGGTGGGTGTGCAGGACCTGCAGGTTATTGTCCTCTGTTTGTAAAGCCATTTTCATTTTACTTGTTAAACCATCACCTGTTCCATCTCGATCTTGTTTTTAATTTAATTTATTTTGTTTTATCTTTTTTTTTTTTCTATTGTTTTGAGCAGTTGTTTGGCCGCATAATTTACTGCATATTTCTTGTTGATTTGGGCTTATTGAAGACCCAACACGTTATCACCAAATGGCCAAATCTATTCGATGTCAAAAACTTCAATTGATTTTTATCACCTCCACGGTTTTCTTTTCTCAGGTTCAGTTGTATATTGAGATTGAAAAGAGAGCAAACTTGGGTTTTGTCATCCAAAAAAAAAAAAAAAAAAATCAGACTTGGGTTTTCTCTTAGCTTTCAGAATTCACTTTTACCCAAGTTCTAATCTTGATGCCTCTGATGTTCAGGTGGCAGTGATAATGTTGGAGAGATTGCTAGAAAGACACAGAGAGAATGAAAGACCCAAAAATTGAGAGAAAATTCATAGTTGATGTGGTGTTTTTTTTAACCTTTGGATGTGTCATTTGCCACGTGTCAGTCATCTAGATAAAAACTGGAGAAAACATGAGGATTCTAAACAGGAGGGGAGCCAGATCCCTCAATAAAAGCTTATTATCCATCAAATGATTAGAATAATGAAAACACTGACATTGACTATAGAGAGTAATGATCCTAAACCACCTTGAATTGAAAAGATTAGAATGTTAAAATTTATTTTTGACACCAGTAATCCATAATGAATATAAAAGCAAGTTTACCGCTTGGCGGAAAAGACAATCATGTGAACATGATATTATCCCACACGTCACAGAAGAACACTATGCTATCCCCTATGTTAAGGGTTTGTCTTATTAAGAACAGCTTACGCATAGTAACACCGATACAATCAAGAGTACATCTATTAATAAAAAAATGACTTACCATTCATTTCTTTAAGTGCTGCAGCAAGGTCAGCGGGGTTGGCAAAGCTAACAAATCCATAGCCCTTGGTCTTGCCAGTCCTCTTATCTCTGACAACCTGGAAATCATGGAATATATTAATTTGAGATCATTTCACTTCAAAAGCATATGAAAAGGACAAGCAGAAAAGAGACAATAAGAAACAGACTGAGCAGACCCATAGAAAGACACAAGAAGTAATGCACATGCAAAACAAATCAAAGCCTAATTAGTATAAACAAACCATCACATCCCCCTCCCCCAACCCCCCAAGGGGCAAAAGAAAATTAAATCACAGTCAAAGTACCACAATGAATTGCATTACTACATATCGCAAGTAGTTAGGTCAAGATTGAGACACCTTCTTACACATTAATATGTGCGCCCCTGTGAGATTCTATTTGTAAAAGAAAAAAGGGGTCCAAAAGGCATACTCAATGGTTTGCAATTAATTGTAATTATTGCTAATAACTAACATTTCAAAATGACCCTTCTCTTTCCATTGATTTTTTTGGGATTAATTGTAACTATTCGCCCTAAATTACATGGAAATTTTGTAAAATACAAGTACACCTTAAGCCACAAAATATTCCAATCAACTCCATAATTTAAGAATAATTTATAAGTTCCTTCACACCATCCAAATTATTGTTTAACTTAACAAATTAATAGGTAGATTAGTCTCAAATTGGGATGTCAGTTGTAGAATTTTAATAGTTGAGGGTGCTAGCCCCCATATGTTAAGGTGGATAGCTAACCACTAATCTTTTAAATTGAATGTTGATTTGAACAGTATGGTGGACATTACAAATTAATTTCAAACTATGGTGTTTATGAATAAAATAATTATAGTTTAGAGTGCATATTGCAGTTGCCTGTATGGTTTAAGGTTAATAGATATAACTAACCCCTTTTTACTTATTAATTCTTCTTTGTTTGGTAAAACTACCTTTCTTAACCCTAAAATAATCTATACCCAGATACAACCACCATAGCAGAAATAGATAGATTGCCTCCATCTAGTCATATGTAATAGTTGATATAAGTAATTGATTGACCATGCAAATTAATTCACAAAATCATCATTTGGAATTTTATGAGGGCTATGTTTTTAGAGCTATTAAGGTTGCAACTAAAAAATGCAGAACAAAAAATAAAGGGGCATCCTTCATAAATTTTATTCCCTTTTTCTCCCTTATATACGTAAGAGATATAGTAGGCCCCATAGTCACAGCCATTTTCCAAAGTCGCATGTTGACATTGTCAAGACTATAATATTAATCAAGACGCTCTCTGAATTCAACAAGTGCACAACCCATTTATTAATTTAAGTTCAAAAGTAACAGCAAATCCTTTATGCCTTCCCCCCTCCCCCCCCCCCCCTCTTGAACCACCCAACACCCCTGCCCATGACAAAGAAAGAATGCCATACAGCCAAATATTTATTTCATTAGGCCCAATGCATGGTCATCTTTCCACTTGCCACCCATGGTTTGAAGGCGATCAAGTGGACTTTAGCTCCAGCCATCACTTCAACAGGAAATTCTAGAGCATATATCAAAGGGGCCTAGAATATAGAATCACATAAAACTTGAGGGGCCATCTACAGATCCTTACTATTCTTGACAAAAAAAATTATTAGAAAATTACACATGCAACCCATGGGTCTTGAACCCACAACCTTACCCTCCATTGCATTAACATGGGAGGAGGAAATGCCATTTGAGCTAGAGCTCATTGGCACTACTCCTGACAAAAAATTGGAGGATTGTCATATTCTAAATGTTAAAGAAGCCTAAGGTTCCAAAAATAATGAAAAAACAAAACCCACCTCAAGAGTTTAATGGGTTCACTAACCTGACTACAACTCATTCAAATTGACCCAACCCTGCTATAACTCAAGCTATTCCATAAGTCAGGTCAAGTTTAAAGGACTCAAGCTCCACATGACGATTCCAGCTGTCCATATCCCAGAGGCTAGGTTGTCAAGCGGACAAATTCCAAATTAATTTCACATGTAAACAATCTTATATATTATCGATGTTTGTGTTATTCAGATAAGGGAAAGAAAAATACAAAATGATCCCTCTGCATAGCGAAATGTTAGGTTCTTAGCAGCAGCTGTTGAGCAGAACTTTCCAATTTCAAACAGACCCCCTGGGCTGGTACTCTCAATTTAGTGTTATTATTGACCCTTGAGATTTGATAAATTACAAAACAGACCTCATTGCATTTCTGTCAACTATGTGAACATAATAAGCATGTGCCATCCACTGGACTATGTTTTTTATTTATTTATTGAAATTTAATAATAAAAAAGATTTAAACTCTAATAAAATCATTTTAAAATAAAATTTGATGAAACCTTTCTCTTAATATTGAATTAAAAACAAAAACCTATTTGATTAATGAGAGAACAAAGGAAAATGAAGAGAATGCTGTGCAGAAACAAAACACACAGCAAACCTCAACCCATCAAAACTATACAAACCCATGCTGCCTGATTGCCACCTTCTTTCAGTAAAATAAAAGGATAAATTCAACTAAAAATCCAAATAGGATTCACCGGTTTGTTCATGAAAAATGAAAACTATGATTTTCATTCATTTTTCCGATATTATTGCAGCAACCAAACACAGCCCAGCCCCTATTTTATAACCAAAAAGAAAAAGAAAATTAGCTAATTAAAACAAAAAAATTCTGCTCTCAATTGAATCCAACAAAACCCCAAAGCAATCAATCACAAACCTAAAACAGAAAAATCAAAAACCTTTAACCAAAAGAATTACAAAGATTAAAGAAACATCATGGAGAGAGAGAGAGAGAGATAGAGAGAGAGAGAGAGGCCTGTTTGTAATTTTGCTTTCATTCTCTTTCTCTATCTCTTTCCTTCTAGGAATAGTGGTAATTGACGAAAAAATTTACAGCAGTCAGTGAATTTGGAGCGGGCAGTGCAGCCTGGGGTGAGAGAGGACTAGAGGAGATTGCTTGGGTTTATTTCTTACATGGGATATGAAAGAAAATAATAATAATTTATTTTTAAATGATTTTATTTTTTATTAAATTTCAATCTGAGATAGAAATGAATATATAAAAACTTCATCACATTAATGGCACATGCTTAATTTCCATCCACATCATTAATCAAAATGTAACAGTGAGTTCGATTTTGTCATTTCTCAAATTCAAGGGTCTATTAACACTAAATTGAGAGTACAAAGGGATCTTTTTGCAACTTGGTCCAAACCCCAGGGGGTCTTTTTGCATTTTACCCTTTAGATAACAAACAACACTAGATGGGATAAACTGCTTCATTAATTTGCAACTTGCAAGCTACTCAAGGTTAAATGTCTAACTGGAATGTAAATTGCAGACAAGACCTACCTTATGCTCTGCGCACTTCATACAAAAATCTGAAGAGGGAATGCAAAATGTTCACACCAAGCAAACATAGGCCGATAATAAAAGAATAGAAGAAATAGAATGACATAAAACTTACTTTAGCCATGTTAAAGGTAGGGAATCGTGAAAATGCTTTTGAAAGAACATCATCATTCACCTCATTACCAAGATCACCACAAAAGAGGCGATAATCACCTACAAAATTCCAACACAGCCAAATGACATGAGAGATTCATCCAGCCAAAAAAAAAAAGGAGCAACTAATATCAACATAACAATTATGTGAGTAAATACATGTTTAAAACATACACACACACACACACACATATATAGCTTTTAAAGGCCAGGATGGGGTTATTATTTCCTTAGAGAGGAAACCATGGCAAGCCAAATCACGTTAAACAACCATCTAACTCCTTAGAAAAGACAGTTCAAACACCTAAAATAAATTTAAAAAAGGGGGCAGGGGTCCTAATCTAAGAATGCATAAAGGATCAGACTTATCCAAAGTTCAGCTGAAACCACTCATCAGTACATATTTGGACAATGCACAATCAGAAAGCTCATTAGGAGTTACTTTTCAGATTGTTTATCCAAGTACTAGTTTGTTTTACAAGAAGTGAATTTTAAGTGAACTGGGTTGATAGTATCATCTAGAAATGATTATACTACGAGAAAATTTCTTTTCATTGAGGGCCTCCTTTTGGATAATTTCCACTTCTTTTCCATTTCTCAGATTATTTGTACTGCCCACATTAAAGTGCCTTTTGGGTAGAATTACACTCCGCATACTTTGGCATTACTCTATTTGGATCTTTTTTCCATGACAAATTATTTTCTATCACCAAAACTACAAGTTGAAATGGGTAATGAAGCCATTATTTTGAACAATAAAAGCTGGATTTTCCATTTTCCCTTCATGTCATTCTATGCTGCATAACTGAGCACACTTTACCAAACAATCCAACAGAGAAAAAATTAAAAAATAACTTGGTCGTGACAATTTTATAAGTTGGCATGCTCGCTAAGGGCCTGTTTACCATTCAGTTTATTCAGCTTATTTGGCTTATGTATACCTTTTTCAAGATTTGTTTTTCTAGATACAGTTAAATTGTTTTTTTAATAAGTAGATACAGTTTAACTTTTCCCAGCTTATTTTTTAAGCCAAAAAAACAAATGAAAATAAGTTATCCCAAATGAGCACTAGTATATAAATTAATTGAACAACAAATAGTGAATAAGAGAAGGGCGAAATAATTCATACTTTCTGGCCAATCTGCTAGTGTCGGGTCCTCCCAAGCTTGGCCAGCAGCTTTGCGAGGAACTGCTTTCTTCTTGGTTTCTGCTTTGTGCTCAATCTCACTGCTTGCAAGGGCAGCCTTTACGCTCTCAAGTGCTTCTGGTGTAATCGTTTGTGCATCCCTTTGAAACAACTGTTGGGCCTGTTCAAATACAGCACTTTTAATTATACAAATATAATATTAATTTATAAAGTAAAGAAAAAACAAAGATCAGAAACCTTTTAATTTGATTTTGGGTAGATATAAACTCAAAGACCCATCCGCACGATTTAATTGTCCTTTTCTTTTGGTTACAGACAAATTGCTGCTCTTCCCAACCATTAAAAAAAATTGATTTCATGTCACACAAGAAAAAAAGCTACAATATATACATCAAATTTAACTAAAATGTTTTCGAAAAAATTGTAGTAAAGACTGTAATTCAAAAATCATTGATGTTTAGTTTTTGTACTTCCCTTTTTATTTTGTAAATAAGTTCTCTTATCTCCCGTTTTTACCATCCATTAAAATTTAACTAATAAAACCCCAAAAATTGCTTAAGATTAGAGACATGGTTAGGCAGTTTCTTTGTTATGAAATAGGGGATGGCAGAAACATTTTCTTATGGCAGGATAGATGCATCCAGAAGGGATCTTGATCCAAGTTTATGGGAGTAGAGTGGCGTATGATGAAGCTAAGCTAAAAAATGTCTTGAAGAATAAAGAGTGGAGGTGGAAGCTAGCAAGGTCTAATGATCACATTCAGATAAAGCTATCTGGTCAGCTTCACCAAATGGTGTTTCAATTGTGCCGCAACTTGGGCTAAAATAAGAAACAAAAAAAGAAGTCTGCAGTGCAATTCCTGACCATAGTTTTATTGGTTGGCTAGCTTTGAAAGACAGATTGTCAACAAAATCCAGGCAAGTGCAATGGGGTCTAAGTGAGGACAGTAATTACACGTTCTGCAAAAGATTTATGGAGAGCAGGAACCATTTGTTCTTTGAATGCTCCTTCTCAAAGGAGAATCTAGAAGCATGTAATGGCCCCCACCCAGGGTGCCTCAGCAGTAAGGGAAAGTGTTTGGACTAACTGTAAACCCAGAAGTCTCTGGTTCGACTCCTAACTGAAGATTTACCCGATGCTTGCTCAGTGGGGGTGTGTAGGCATCCAGGCCCCTCAGGGGTGGTCCCACTGGCCCATACCTTGAGGGGGTTCCTCGTCATCAAAAAAAAAAAAAAATTAGAAGCATGCAATGGCTCTTTGCCTAGTGGGTGGAATTCCCACAAATTGGGAAGACATGGTCTGCTGGGGACATTAGCAACCCAAAGGAACAAACCTAAGAGCCTCTCTCTGTAAGGAAGCTAATTTGTGTATAAAAAGTTACATTAGAATCTAAGAAGGTTTAGTTAGAGGTCAGAGCAAGCACTCTCATGTTCTATTAGTTGTTGCACCTTGCTTCCTTGTGTTTATAGAAGGCCAGCACTGTGTTAAAGTTGTTTCTTTTGTTTCAATGAATTCTGAATTATCAAAAATAAATAAAAATACTGCAACCAAACCAACTAAAATCCATCAATCCTCAAAAACCCACATCCCAAACCCAACAAAAATCACTAAACTAAACAAGTTAACCAAAACCCATGTCACCCAAAAAAAAATCCCTCAAATCATTCACATAGATACAAGCATATATATTAATTCCCAGAACCCACATAGAAATTGACCCAGAAAACCAGATTTAGAGACAGCCTAACACCAAAACTAAACCAATTAACCAAAACCCATGTCACATACAAATACATAAATACATATAATCTATATATATACCTGGTGGTATTGAGGGAGGGAGTAAACGGGAGCGGCGGCGGGGGCGGCGGGGTAGACGACAGGGGGAGGAGTGGGGCCGACGTAGGGAGCGGGGTACTGAGACGGAGTGGTTACGGCGGCGGCGGCGGCGGCGGAGTGCTGTAGGTGAAAGGGAGTTGGAAAGTAGGAGGAGGAGGCGGCGGCGTTGGTGGCGGCTGCGGTGTTGGTGTATGTGAATTGAGAGGAAGAGGAGCCGGGTGGGATTGACATGATTCTGTAAACAGCGTTGGATTTAATCAAATCAAGCTCCAGTTACAATTTATGCACTCTGACTCTGTGGTCGTTTCGAGTTTCAGATGGAGAGTGAGAGAGAAGAGTAAGGTGGAGATTTCAAACCCGTTTCGAAATTTCCAGAATTCTCATAGAGGGGATTGGAAACTTTGCCTGTCGCTTTTGGCGATTGAGATTCTTGTGTAGTTGTAGTCACGCAACTTTTCTAAGTAATAATGTAATAATATTCCTTTTTTTTTTTTTTTTTTTGGTAAGATGTAATAATATTCCTTGTTTAAATTAAACATATAAATAGTTTTATAACTAGTTGCTAAAACTATTAAATGTAAGATATAAAAAATAATGTTATGCACTTTTTAAAAAAAAAAAAAAAAAATCAAAGAGATCGTACAACTAATTTTTGGATAATTTTGATGGTCATTGCCTACTCGAAATATTAAAATCACTATAATGAAGAAAAAAAATCAAATTTAATAATTATTAACAAATTAAGAGAAATTAACAATTATTAATCAAAGTTGCTATGGACGGTAGTTATAACAGAATTCATTCAATATGTTATAATTGTTTACATCACTTCATAACATTGCTTCATAATCCATGTATGCAACCACCGCGCACCTTTGGTACAGTAGTCATTCCACAAGTAGAAATACTTATGAAGTGTGGGGGGTAAGGATCGGAGTTTAAGTTTTCATGAGAGAGTTTTACACACATATAAACTTATATTATGTTAAAATAGAAATTCTATCGTGTATAAAAAATAAAAAATAAAAAGTATGCACACCTCATAACAAAATATGCAACTTTGTATAATTGAGGAAGACCAATGGACATGTTTTGATAGCTTTTTTATTAATTTATTTATGCACAATGGTGAAAACCACCAACACAGCACCCTTTTTTTTTCATATTATTTACGTGTGAGGTAGGCTTACCCTTACCTCACACATATAGGCTTCGGTTTTATAATATATATAGATTAGCTATGTGATAGCTCCAAATATGTTTTTAAATATGTTTAGGATCGAACTTTATACTGTAATAGGATAGAAAAACGGTAATTTGCAAAAAGTTTAGCTCAAATGGTTTGGACTTTGGAGCTATTTTTCTTTAATCCACTGTATAGTGATTAAGAAAATCATTTATATATACGATTTTTTTAATGAATTATATGATTTTTTAAATAATATATATGAATAATTTTATAAATCAGTAGGTAATGGATTGGAAAAGATAAATCCAAATTAGTTTGGAGCTATATAATTTTCAATTTTGTACTTTTTTATTTTTTTTCCTAAAGCAATAATTATTTAAGGTATTATTTTTCTCAAACTATTTGGAGATCCTTGGACTCATTGTTATGGCTAATAATATATACCTGAGATGGATTTAAGATCCTATAGAGTTCTTATAGTCAATTTGATATTCAAAGCCATAATTAAATTAGGTTTTTTTTATATTTAATTAATAATTTTGCATCTCCCTAATGTATTTAAATGCTTCTCACTTCTTGATATGCAAAATTACTAATTGATAATGTGACTCCAATTGAACTAAAATATGATTTTAGCAATTTTAATTTTGAAAAAAAAAAATCAGTAAAAACAATTAAATAAAGTATCAACAATAACTCTGTAAGATTATGTAATAAATCAGTATACATTTAGAAATTAAAATAGTTTATTTTATATAATAAATCAGTGTTATATTACATTTTTTTAAAATCATTACAAATATTTTCTTTGTTAACTTTCTCTTATATTATGTCATTATCGTCTAAGCGTTTGATGAATTTTTTATCCATTTGTGAGATTTTAATCTAAATGTTCTTTTTTAATTGCTAATAACAAAACTATCAAAATATTTGATATTCAATTAATTTATAGACTAACGCTCCGTTTGTTTCGAAATAAAATTTTTTCAGAAAATTTTTTCACATTTTACAGTATTTGTTTTACAATAAAATATTTGGTCAAAAGTAAAATATTTTCAATAAACCAAAACAACCAAGGCAAATTTGTGTAAAATATTTTACACTTGAAATATTGGTAAAACATTTTACATTTTGTGCACTCTCTCAATCCCGATACTCTACCTGTCTCTTTCACTCTCATGCTTTCTTAGTATTCTCTCCAAAACTCAACACACCATGATCCTTCTCTCCCACCCCTCATTGGCTCCTCCCTTCACTGGTGCTACCCATCACTGGCTTCTCCCTTTTGTCGGCGCTACCGTCACCAACTCCACCTGAGTGTTTTTTCCCCTGTAATCCTCCATTATTGTCATCGGATCCACCATTTCTTGGCCACCTCCATTGTCGTCAACTCATCCACAAGTTCTTAGTTCTAATTTTTCTCCCTTTATTGCTGAGTGGGTTTACCGATCTAGATTTTTGCTCCATATGGGTCAAGTGTGACTGCTTTTGTGGGTTGCCGAGGATGGTTGGGACGAACTGCGGGTTGTGGTTCGTGGTGGCGGAGGCTGGGTAGCTAAAATGGTTTGTGGGTTGTTGTGGTGGCTGTGTTGTGGGTTACGGTGGGTAGTTGAAATGGTTGTGGTTCGTTGTGGTCCATCACTCGTTATTGCAGTGGATCCCATGAGGAAGAGGCATTGAGGATCTTTGCTTATTGCTCTCTCATCCATGTCTCTACACATTGCTGTATTCCCTCCATTATTGTATACTATTTTGTCTATACACAATCACAAAGATTTGTTTAAAGAGACAAGAGAAGAGAAGAGTGTTTATGATTGTGATGGGGAATTGATAATGCCTTAAAATGTAGACTTGTTATATATTTATGTGGGCGTTATCTCCTTTTTACTATGCTTAATTTGTATAATTAAGCCATGATTTGCATTAGTCTCTATTATTTATATTTACATAATTTCTTGAATAAGATGCCATTCATTGTGCGTAATTTTCTACTTTCAGGAAATTATGTAAAAAAGATGAGTTTACAAAAGTTTGTGAGAGAATGGAGGCCAAACTAGAATTAAAGAGGAGCTAAATGACCATGCTTAAATGTCTAAGGAGGTGCATCTGGAGTGCTTGGGTCGTCTACCATGTTTGAAAACTTCAAATAAGGAAAGAAATCAAAGAGGCAAAATCCGAAAAGGAAAAATCAGATTTGAGCACTAATCAGTATTTTGGGTGTATCTCTCTCCTCAAAAATCCAATTGACACAAGGCTAGATGGGTTGGAACTGTGAATTAAATATCTACAACTTTCCAATTTTGAGTTTTTCGAAATTCTCAATTTTTGAAGGCCGAAATTAACTCACAAGTTACTGCTATGAACCTGAACGAAAATTAAAATAATAAAAGTTTTATTTTCTTTGGACACTTTTTACGTTAGGGTTTTGAAGGGAGGCTATGGAGAACGAATTTTGGCAGAAAAAAACCTTGTATTTTTCTTTTTCTAATAGCAACATAAACTCTTTGCTAGGGTTAGGGGTTATATTTCTTCTATATGGTATGAATATTCAATGTGATTCTTTCTAGGATTTTATCAACAACATATTTGATTGTTCAATTAGATTTCTTTTAATGTATTAGTTCTTCCATGCTTTCAATAAGTTCAATCATGTTTTTCTTATTGTTTAGATGAATTTCTAATAGTTTCAAATAGAAATCAAGTTTTAAAGTGAATGGGTTTTTCTAAAAACTTTTCTAACCGCATTATTAATCTAGGTTATCATGCGTTCTTGAATTGTCTCAGTTCAACCAAATCATAAGTATTTAATTGTATAAGAACAATCAATTATGAAACATATAATTTCTTAAATCATAAAGAATTTCATATCGATATAGGGAAACACCCCAATACCCTAGTATTTACATTATTGATTTAAATCAGTTTTTATTATTATTCTTGTTAACAATCACCAAGCAAAAGTATTTTTCTTCTTCACCCAAATTATTGTTTAATTATATTGTCTTTGAATTTATCCTACTCCTTGTGGTTCGACCTTGGTACTCCGAGAATTATGTTGTTACGATTTCCTGCACTTGGGAGTGAGCAAGCAGGAATCCCCAATCCTTTTTAGTTTTCAAAAAAGCTTTCATTATACAAGAATGAAGAATGGTAGGATTTTCAAATTCAATAAATAAATAAAAAATCATCTTTTAGATTGAAATGGAATAAGAATATTCTAATTGTGGGCATTTAATTAGGAGATTATTTTGTGGCTAGGAATGCCTGAAGATTGTGGGTAATATGAATGAGCATATGGCTAAAATGAGCAACAAGCATATGCTACAGCTTCAATTCTCTTTTTCTTTTTCTTATTTTTCATTTTTTGTTGTGGTAGCTGTGTTGTGGGTTACGGTCAACAGGTGAAATGATTTATGGGTTGTTGTGGTGGCTGTGTAATGGTGGTGATTGGGTTGTGGGTCGTGGTGGTGGCTGGGTTGTGGGTTGCAGTGGGTAGCTAAAATGGTTTGTGAGTTGTTGTGGTGACTATGTTGTGGATTGCAGTGGTTGGTTGGCCATCTTTTTTTATTTTTTTCCTCTTTGATCTTCTGATTCAAGTCGTTAGTGGAGTAGTGGTGGTTTGGTTTGTGCCAATATGGTGGTAGTTACTTGGATTTGATAGGCTGTGAGATTAGGAAATTTTTTTCATTTTACCATGAAACAAACACTTGAAAATGATTTCTTGCCATTTTCATGTAAACAACCAAATACTGTAAAATAAAAATATTTTACATTTGTAAGTATTTTATTTTGAAACAAACAAAACATAAAGTACATTTATTTCCCTTAACATTTTGGCTCTTAACTAGGGATGGCCATACCTATTGGGTAATGGATATCCAACCCTCCCTAATCCAAATATTTTGAATAATACCCGATTAATGGGTTCCTAATCCAAATATTCTGTGTAATACCCGATTAATGGGTAAGAGGTACTCAGGTAGGGTTTGAATATTATCCAAATTTTTCTAGTAGGGTTTGGATATTACCCATTATTATCCATTTAATTAATTACTTCTAACTCAAACCCAACTCAACCCAATAATAAAAATTACCAAATTGCCCCTAAAACTTGAAAATGACCAAAGTACTCCTAAAATCCTCTAAAATTGCAGAAATGCACCCTAAACCTAGAAAATGACTGAAATACCCCCGAAATTTAAAAATTACCAAAATACCCCCTAAACTTAAAAAATGACCGAAATACACCTAAAACATAAAAATTACCAAAATACCTTGGGGGGGAAAAAAAACCCTCAAAACCTAAAAATGATCAAAATACCCCATAAACCTAAAAAATAACTTAAATACCCCTGAAATCTAAAAATGACCACAATACCCCCTAAACCTAAAAAATGCTCAAAACCTTAAAATTACTGTTGAGGGCTCTTTTTTCGCCCCACATGACACTACTTCATTGGCAACCCATGGCACATAGACATATTATTGATTTTTTTGGGTAAATCTATTTAAAGCCCAAAATAAGCTTATATCTCATGGATTGGGCTCACATGGCTCGCGAGATCCTTACTTCAAGAGGCGGATTAATGGTCCACATTTCCTCTTCATCAATTTGGATCATAACCCATGACATCATCAACATCAACAAATGGATTGGGCTCAAGTAATGAATCGAAGCTCATGGCCCATATTACTTCTCTCATATTCATGGCAAGCGACTTCTTCAACAAAAGTCCATATTCACACAAAATGACAACAAAACCCAAGGTATGTCATCTCATATTCGGTTTATGATCCAAGCTCATGAGTCTCTTTGGGGAAACTTTGGGAGTCGTGGTTTGGAGGGCTAAGAGGTATGTTCAGTAAAGCTCCAGCGGTTTAAAGTTGATAAAAGAAACATGTTGCTTGGCGTGTCTTCTCCAACTCCTTGAACTCTGACGAGTCCATGTGTAGTGGGTAACATATGGTAAGCATCTCTTATCACATAGTACTTAAAGTGATAAAATTCTCCATTGTTCTTTTCCTAAAACTTAATATTCACCATAGGATAAACACTCAATATCTCCAGCCATCTAAATGCTGAGAAAATAACTATTCGTTCAACCTCCAGCTATTCCTATACAAATTTAGAAACTTCATTATATTATTCTACATAAACTACATTACTACTTTCAGCTAAAATTCAACTCAAACACATGGCCTAATCTGATTGGCTATCTTTAATCTCCAAATACATAAAATATTCATGATATCTCCAATATCCAGTTGTTGTCTGCCACAATCAGACCAAATATTTCTTTGCCAACTGCCAGAGCAGAGCATTAAATGCTCTTCTTGCTCACCAAGATTAAGTCACAACACAATGAGACCTTGACTAAATTTCTAAAGCTTCATTAACTTTCAACCAATCATTCTATTACTTACTAAAAATGTGTTGTAATAGAACTTTGGACCAAAAACACAAACACCCAAAAAATGAAACATTTCCAGCAGAATACCAGTAATGTGCTCAGCACTTGACACCTGGCTGGAAGTGATATCACCAGCCATTTAATGCTGAAATCCCAGCAACCAGCTGCTATACCCAAAATAGCAAGATACCCTTAAAAGAGATCTTATCATTTTCAGCTAAATCCATGAAATAAATGCTGAATGTCCTCTCCAACAATTTAAAATCACCCAGCTGACCTCATCTGCTTCTGCTCAAAGTAACAGCTATATTATGATAGCTGTGACAACTGTCTTACGACAGCTGTGACAGCTTTTCCTGACAGTTAGGACAGCCTTTTTAGAACAGCTGTGACAGCTGACCCAGCAACCTGAGCATCACTGATTTTTCCTCATTTGGCTAAAAACCAAAACCAACTAAAGTAACTATCTCTTTTTTGCTAAAATACTTTCCTTTTTTGCTGCTCTTTCCCTAACAGCTCTTACCCAAAACAACAAGAACACCTTAAACTTAAACATACCATTTTTGGCCAAATCTTAGGATGAATTTTCTGAAGATTCATTGCTAGTTGGGACAGATTTTGACTGACATTATTTGCTAAATACCCCCTTAAACTCAGCTCTAAACAGAACCCTTCATCAACACCTCAAGGGGACACACTAATGGAGAAGAATAACTCTCTCATAAAACTTCTCTCTCCCTCTAATAATCTTCTTAAGCTCTTAATGAAGTTCTGAACTTCAGAGTTTTTAGTTTTCAAATTAGGAACTAAACTCTTCAGCCCTTAGCTCATAAATGCCCTTCACAAGTCCTCATACATTCTCTAGCAGAAAATTCAAGCAGTTTTGCTAAACACACTACAACACCATTACCCCTCTTATACTCATTCTCTCACTCTTCATATTCATAAAATACATCTATTTTACTGCTCCTATCTCCAAATACCTAAACACATCTTCATACTCTTCTCTTACAAAATCTTTCATCTTGGAAAGCAATCTCTACAACTTCTCCAGCAGTTATAATATCATATTTTTACTATCTTTAACCTCCATATCTCTCATACTTTCATATATCATACATATTACAAATACTACATCCCACAAAACATCTATATCTTTTACTATCTCTACACTTCTCAAGAGATATCAAGCACTCATACTAAAAGCCCTTCTCATGGAAGGCATGAACTTCTATTACTAAAACCCTTCTCCTAGAAGGCACCAAGATCTCATATCAAAACCCTTCTCCTAGAAGGCACGAATCTATCTTACATAAGTCCCTTCTCTTATAAGACACAAATACTTCATACAAAAGTCCTTCTCATGGAAGACAACACTATTCATAACTTCACAACAAGTAAAAGAGTATTGTCAATGGGGAAACTCATTTAAGTGCATGATAAGAGGGGTAAGCTTAACTAGCCTCTACACATAGCTGGACATACTCTCTCTCCCTCCAGTTGCACCCATTTTTCCCCTTCAATTTTGAAGTTATCATGGCAAACTGCCCTTCTATCGTTGGAGTCATTCTGCTGGAATCCTATTAGCTCACAAATGCAACATAACTGGAGCTACAAACCGTACAAAGATAAGTGACTTTGCTTCCATATCTTTAAATTTACGTCATTGAATACATGATTACTTCACTTTTAAATACATATTACTTTATTTCAACTACTATTATAACTATTAATTAAAGTTATTACATCAAACACATATTACATATTTATTCAACCATTATCATGATTCTTAAACTTTGGCTTTAATAGTTTTGTAGGCTTAAAAGTACGCCGGTAGCCATTGGATCACGTGGCCCAATGTTGAGTTCCGGACGCAACTCTCCAAACAAACCCGGGTCTAGCAAGGTCACCCCTCCAACGAACCACACGTGGCCGAGCTCCGAAAAAAGGCCCCCGAACAATTACCATAATACCTCATAAACCTAAAAAATGACCGAAATACTCCCCAAACTAAAAAAATGACCAAAATACCCCCCAAATCCTAAAAATTACCAAAATACTCCTTAAATCTAAAAAGTGACCGAAATACCCTTAAAACCTATAAAATGACCAAAATAGCTCTGCAACCTATAAAATGACAAAAATGCCACTAAAACCAATAAGATAATTTAAAATACACCCTAAAACTAAAAAATGACCGAAATACCCTCGAAACCTAAAAAATGACCGAAATACCCCCAAAGCTTAAAAAATAACTAAAATACCCCCAAAATCTAAGAAATGATCAAAATACCCAGAAACCTAAAAAATTACTGAAATACCCTTGAAGCCTTAAAGTAACCAAAATACCTCTGAAACCCAAAAAATTGCCAAAATAGCCCTAAAACCTAAAAATTGACAAAAATACCCTCGTAACCTAAAAAATGACCGAAATACCCTTAGAATCTAAAAAATGATCAAAATAACCCTAAAACCTAAAAAATTACTGAAATTCCCTCGAAACCTACCAAATGACCGAAATATTCTTAAAACCTTTTATTTGTCGAAAATACCCTTGAAACATCCAAAACATCCCAAACCTCTTTTTTGGTAATTTTAGAGGTTTCAGGTATATTTTGGTCATCTTACAGGTTTAGGAGTATTTTGGTCACTTTAAAGGTTTCAAGGGTATTTTGGTCATTTTATATATTTTGAGGGGGTATTTTGGTTGTTTTAGAGGTTTAGGGCTATTTTGGTTGTTTTATAGGTTTCAGGGTATTTTTGGTCATTTTAGAGGTTTTGAGTGTATTTTGGTCATTCAAAGGTTTAGGGGTATTTCGGTCATTTCATAGGTTTGAGGGTATTTCAGTCATTTTCTAGGTTAGGGTGTATTTTTATCATCTTATAGGTTTTAGGGGTATTTTTGTCATTTTATAGGTTTCAAGGGGTATTTCAGTAATTTTTTTAGAATAGGGGGTATTTAAGTTATTTTTAAGTTTTGGGGGTATTTCGGTTAAATTTTAGGTTTTGAGAGTATTTCAATCATTTTTTAGGTTTTGGGGGGGTATTTTGGACATTTTTAGGTTTCATGGGTACTTTGGTCGTTTTTTAGGTTTAAGGGGTATTTTGGTCATTTTTTTTAGGTTTATGGGGTATTTTGGTAATTTTAGTAGTTTTTTTAGCATATTTGATGATTTTAGAGATTTCGAGGGTATTTTGGTAATTTCAGAGCTTTCATGGTTATTTTGCTTATTTTAGAGATTTTGGGGATATATTGGTCATTTTAGTGGTTTTTGAGCATATTTGGTAATTCTAAAGATATCAGGGGTATTTTGGTCATTTTAGAAGTTTCATGGGTATTCTGCTCATTTGAGAGATTTTAGGATATTTTGATAATTTTAGTGGGTTTTTTTAGCATAATTGGTAATTTAGAGATATCGAAAGTATTTTGGTCATTTTAGAGGTTTCGTGGGTATTTTGCTCATTTTAGAGATTTTGAGGATATTTTAGTCATTTTAGTGGTTGTTGAGTATATTTGGTGATTTTATAGAAATCAGGTTTGGGTCGGGTATGGATATCCATTGGTAAACAAATCGAGTAACAATTGGGCATGAGTACTAATTGAGTAAGGTAATTGGGTATCCATGGATAAATTAATCAAGTCGGGTATGGGTATACCCTACCCATAGCCCAATCCATGGCCATCCCCATTCATAATGATTGGTTTCACTTTCAAAAAGCTTTACTGTCCATATTTGTTTGTAGCCTCATCATCTAGTGACATATGGGCCCTAACACATCACCCATTTAATGTGAGTTGTCGCAATAAAAAAAATACCCCTCACTCATATGCTTGAACAAAAATAAAAAGCATGAATCTAAAAACGACACCCTACACCAAAACCCCAATCTCAAGATAATCTTATTGCCCTCTCTCCCTCTCTATCTTTTTGTTTTGTTTTTTTTTTTTTTTTTGGGACAAATGAGGGTATCCTGACCTCTTCGATCTTCGAGTATATGATTATTCTCTTGGATATATGCAGTTTTTCCTCCTACACACACACACCAAGTTATTATAAGGAGGAATCTTTTATAGGTGGTCTTAAGTTGTTGACAAGAAGTTTCAAACTCAAGATCTCACTTTCTTTTCGATCTCGTTTTGCAAAAAAAAAAAAAAAAAAACAAAAAAAATGCAGCTTCCTTGACTTGCTCACTAACCTCGAAGTCAATTAATACCTAGACATTACACTAAAAAACTCACAAACATTTTACTCCAACTTAGGTACATTTATGTCAGTTTCAGTTAGCTCAACTGGTAAAATCTTTAATAACTGTCATTAGAAGCGGATGTCATAAATTAAAACTTTCTATTAAAAGAAAACAAAAAAACACTTATTGTGGCATCTGGGATTAAATAGATGACATGTCAAGGCCCATTTGGCATTTAACGATATAAGTCATATCCACAGAGATAGACGACAGGGCCCTTTTTTAGAAAATAGTTGGACTTTTTATAAATATATATATATATATATTTTTTATTTTTTTATTTTTTTATAGAGAAAGGTAAGAAGGTTGGCTCTATTTATGAGTCCAGCAATGCCACCTTCGGAAATGGTTGGGAAGAAGTCAATTAGTTTTGTCAACTACGGAACCATTACTTTATCTAAGGAAGAAAAGAAAAGAAAAGAAAAAGAAAAGGAAACTACGGAACCATTCCGCATTACCTACCGTGCTTACCCAATAGCTCAAATAAAATTATAGCCCACAATAATAATAATAATAATAATAATTATTATTATTATTACTTTGAGCAAATAGTCCCCCTCAATTAAAGTATGCGGCTAGGTGGCAATTGGCAAAGGCTTTTCCTCTATTATTTTTCTGTCACGCTTTGTTTATTACATCTTAGACCAGAACAAAGGACATGTAGAATATTAATCAAAAGCATTGTTATTATATTATATTTTATTATTAGTATTCTTTTAAAAATAACAAATGGGTGTCTTAATCTTTTTATCATATTATTTTAATTTATTTTGTAAGTTTTAATTAGCTCAATTGATAAATTCATTTGTAAATATAATATTCAAACTCCGTCGATGTCATAAATTTATTAGTGTCCTGAACTAATAAAAAAAAAACTATTATCATAAAAGTATATTCTTTAGGTTGAAATTTTATTTATTAAAAAAAAAGTTTCAATCTCTCTCCATAAGACATGTGGATCCATGGACAGAATATATAGTTTTTGGATGTACAACATGTGCTTAAAGTTCGTTGAGCCCACCGTCAAGGTGTTTGGATGATAAAATGTTTGTTAACTTTTTATTGTTTGTATTTAATTATATTTAAAAGATAAATGTTATGTTTACAACATTTTTACAACAAATCACAAGTGATTAGTTATTATTGGTTCAAATTTGAAACTAACACTAAGATTACTTTTTTGCCATAACAATAACAACTAGTAACAACCTGCCACTTAGCATTTGTTGTAAAAATGTTGTAGACATATCATTTCTTTATTTAAAATATAATTTAAAATCTTTGATAAGTTTTCACTTCAATATATAGTGTAGATCCAGATCAAAATTTTATTTTATATATATATATATATATTAATTAATAGATAAATTACCTCATGGAAGATTTTTTTTTTTTGGATTTCTATAATGAAAAACTTGCATACCGAAAATACAAGTTACTTCCTCGGAGATATAAATGCAAAACTTTTTGGCACTGCACTTAACTACCATATTGAACATTACAAACATTTCTTTTACGGAGAAGTGATATATCCACAATATTTTTACAGCAATTTCACAACAAATTATATGTAGTTAGTTGTTATTGGTTATAATCTAAATCTACTGCTGAAATGACTTTCTTGCCTCACCAATAACAATCCGTAACAACTTGTCACTTAGAATTTGTTATGAAAGTATTGTGAAAATTTTGTAAACATAGCATTTTTCTTATTGTACAACTTATTTTACTATTAATAATTTTAAACCTGTAATTAAAAAAGGGAAAATTTGAATCCATTAAAACTCATAAGAGTTAAGAATTTGAACTTCTAGAATTGATGTTGTTGCCGATTGAATCTGCTAGAAATTCTCATCTTTGTTATATTGTAGATGCATTATATCTATAAAACAACCTATCATTGATGGAATAATATTGATACATACTTTATAAGATTATCTTCAGACTTAACGTGTCTCACATAAAGTTTATTTATCTTAATGAAATTCTCTTTAAAAAAAAAAAGAGTTTATCTTAATTGGCAAAACTTTTGTCTAAGAGCACAAGACGGGACATGAGATTAACACGTGACCATTTATGACATCTATCATACTTGTGTCGCTTCTAGTGCACAAAAGCACCGAAGGAAACCCAAACCTTATCCTAGTTATTTAATAATTATTATCATTCAGATTTATTTTATTTAATAACAATAATAGTGATTGATAAAGACTCATTATATTAAAAGTTTATTTGTGAACAATCATTTCACTAAAAAAATACACTTTTGTAGGTTCTAGTTAACTCAATTGGTAAAATATTTTGTTATCTAATAAAATATCTTGAATTTAAGCCTTGCTTATACAAAAAATCGATTGATATATTGACCTTATGATAAATAGCAATTATGAAATTGACATCATAAGTTAAAATAAACAATTTTAATAAAACTCCTTGATGAAAGGTCAAAGGAGTATAAAATAAAATCAACCTTAAAATTGAGGTATAGGTCATACCTTATAAAAATTTCTTCTAATACACTAATTGGTTGTGATTTTTTTTTTCTACAAATCACCTGAATAATAAGAGGATGTATGCTTTATTTTATCCTATTATTTAAATTTCTCACATGATATTGTCTTAAAGTTGAAGAACTAGTGATTTGGCCACTACAGCTACTACTTTAAATAACAAAATTTAACTTATTTTTAAGAGTTTTAATTTTAAATCATTGATGCCAAGAGCTTTATAGTTCAATGCCACATTTTGGTGTTTTCAATGGAGACACATGTTTTAAAAAATCCCCATATCCTCATTGTAAAAACTATCAAATTATCAAAAAATAAAAAATCATTGACTAACATATTTTTTACTAAAAATGCCCTCTTTTTATAAAATGATCTTCATTTACCTATTGTTTAATTCAAAGGTTTAACATTCTTAAAAAAAAAGGTGAGCTTTTATTTTGGATTAATAACTCTTGCAAAGGGTTTTAAGTAATAGTCCAATGGTAATGATATTATCTGTCATGCTAAATATTTGTAGTTCGAACCCCAAAACTATTTTGAATCAAAGCCAAATTTAGATTTTATTAACAATTAACACAAAGAACAAAAAACTCAAATTGATATTTTTGTTCGAAACATATTATTTTTTCCTACTTTATATAGTATAATTAAAATTTCCAATTTTAAATTGGAAGATTGAGATAATTCATCAAAATTTTAGAAATGTTTTTAGTAAGTTAGGAGACACTGAATGAGAGTTCTATACTCAAATTTTCTTTTCCTGATAAGTCCCTCAAACCCAATAATAAAGGAAGACCAATTTTAGATATAACTATTTTTACATTTTTTTTTTTTTTTTGGAGAAAAAAACTATTTTTACATTTTTTTTTGTTGGTAATAAGAAAAACATGCATTAAGATAAAAAGGGTCATTACAAAAAGGCTTACAGGCCTATGAGGGGTTCAGTCTAAACGAGTGGACAGGAAACTTAGTAGCTCTTATAGCTAACTGTAACACATGTAAAACCACTAACTTTGGTACAAAATGAACATGCGTGGTTAGTCCCTGTTGCTGCAGTCTGAACAAGTCCACAGTGAAGGTTTGCTCCTGCCATGATGGTTTCCTAATGTTATTGCAGATCTGAGATAGTCTTCTGTCATTGCTCAAAACCAAGATTCTGTTGATTCCTGCATCTCTAGCTTTGATCGGTGCCTCCACCAAAACCAAGACTTTCTAGGCCATAATTCATTCTAAGTCTTTTTACCAATGTAAAAAGACTTAGAATGAATTATGGCCTAGAAAGTCTTCACCTAATGCCAATGACAATGGAGCAATCACTATAATTCAAATTTTATTATATCTATATTTAAATATATAGACAAAGTTTGGCTCTAGACCTGCTATGTAACGAAATTTAAGAATATTTATATATGTATATTATATTATTTAAATAAGTTACATGTCTCATGTGACTAAAATTAGATATTGATGGTTTATTGAATCGTCGTATAATAGGTTGAATGCAGATAACTCTAAATAGATTTGGAACTAAACTTTTGCCTAAATTTATTAAGGTGGTAAGTTAGATTAATAGATTTTCAACTTATAATTTATAATGTCCGTTTCATGATTAATTGCTTTTTATTGTCATGCTAAGACACCGACTGGTTTTATAGTGTAGGCGAAGTTCAAACCCTAGATGTCTTAATCAACGACAACGTCAACAAGCCATTTTACCAATTGAGTTAACTGCAACCTACGAGTAATATGTTAGTAAACCATTTTAGAAATTTTTTTTATGGAAAATTAAAAAATTGGCTAATCTTTTTGACATTTTTTTCAATTTTTCTTAAAAAGTTTCTTAAAATAAATTATTAGGGCATAATCGGCTAAAAGAACAAAACAAAGGTATGAAGAAATATCATCTGCACAAATAAACCACTAACATGTCTTGCATGGCATGTTTAAAATAGTCTCAATTTAAACCTGCAAATATTTTTTATTTTTGTTGGGTTGAGAATCGAATATGCAGGTTAAGATGCATCTCAGAATAGTACCACAAGTACCATGAGTCAGAAAGGACACTTCTCATGTAAAAAGCTCTTTGGTGTTTACTTAAACTAAACGAAACAGTCCTGTGACCATTATAGCCCCTATTCGCTACAAAACTCTATACAAAATACAAACAAACCAAAACCAACCAAAAACCTCTTCAAGACTCAACCAGTCTTCTCCAAATTCATATCTACGCGCAAACTCCGAAACCAACCAAAAACCTCTTCAACACTCTTCAGGTACGTCTCCAATTTCTCGTCAATTTCTCCCCAATTTCTCACATCCTCCAAATTTTATTTATTTATTTATTTTAAAAAAACCTAATTTAAACTACTATTTAAATTTAACTTTAATTATTACATGCTTTTGCCCAATTAATCACCTCCTTAAATTCTCACATTCCCCATTTTACCCTTACCCAATAGTCTTCTCAAACCATATAATATATTCTTTTTAACCTATGGTTTGAGCTTGTTTCAGAAAGCAGGTACTTTTTCAAAGCAAACAAAAAAAAAAAAAAAACAGAAAATTTTATTTTAAGTTATTAGGTTTAGTTTATCTAAATTAGTACATTAGGCAATAGGCACAGCCTTTTATTTAAAAAAAAAAACAAATAAAAACAAATAAAAGAGAAAGGTAAAGCTCTAGATTTTTGTACCCAAAAAAAAAAAAATTATTAGAACCAAACCCCAAAATCTGTTACATGTTTTATCATGTGTTTCCTTTTTTGTTAGGGTTTTACTATAAGAAAAAATCTTTGAATTGTTGAAATTTTTTTTTTGTTTCCAGATTTGCCCTTATCCACTCTTCTCTGTTGTGGATTGGTTATATAATCTTCCTGTGTGTTGAAAAATTCTAGGGTTTCTATGTGAAACTCTTGTGATTTTGAGAGATAGATAGAGAGAGAGAGAGAGAGAGGTGGGTTTGGTTTGTCAATTCACGATTTGTGTGTACCTTTTAGGAATGAATTCTTTGATTTTTTTAAAATTTTTTTTGACTTTTTAAATTTTGAATTTGATTTTTGGGTTTTGATTTATTTTTTTCAGTCATCTGTGTTAGGGTTAGGGTTAGGGTTTAGATCTGCAGAATCAGATTCACTTGTTTTCAAATTTTAATTTGAAATTAGGGTTTTCAAAATTGTTTTTATTATTTTTATTTTATTTTCTGGTAGTAATTTGCTTTTTTTTGAAATCAAATTTTTGTAGTTTGAGCTGCTTGTAGTTCAATGGGAATTCCAGACTCTTGGATCAACAACATGTAAGCACAAATTTTGCTTAATATTAATGTATTTTTGGTTTTATTTAATTTATAGTAATTTTTTGGGGGGTAATCTTGTCCTTTTCTGGGTTTCTGTCTGATTGCAATGAATTCAACGATTATATTAATTTTTCTCAGGGATTTTTCTTTGATCATTGGTTAATTCAGTTTTGTTGTCATCAACTTATAAATCTGATGCATGTATGATTTGTAATGACAAAAATTTTCCAGGATTTTATGATCCTTGAATATTAATTACTTAATTGTGTTGTTAAAATTATAAACACACACAGATTCACAATGTGGGTGATGAATGTTGGATTCAACAGCTAAACCCATTCAAAAAATGTTTTAGATCTTAATAAATTACAAAAATAAAAAATTAAAAAAAAATGAAAAGAAAGTGAGAATGGAAAAGCCATTAAAACTGTTCAGATGTTTGGCCTGATGGAATAAATTTTTTTTTTTTTGGTGTTTAGGTTTCTCATTTAAGAAATGTTTATGGGTTGATGATAGTGCAGGTAGTATAATTTGTATTGCCATTTGATGGTGTATAGGGAAATGAAATTGTTTTTCCTTGTGATATAATTGCAACAGTGTTGATTTGCCCCAAAACATGAAGTTTGTGAATCTTTTATGACATGGGCTGTCTCTGTCTCTGTCTCTGTCTCTGTCTCCCTCTCTCGCACACACTTGCATATGAATGCCTGTGTTTTGGGTATCATGGAGATGCTGTGCTAGCAATATGTATTCTAATACATCATGCTGATTGTAGATAATGAAGCTGGAGTAGCTTTATGGATTTGAACTTTCTGATCTGATGACTTTGTACTCTATGTGCCTTTTGTTTTCTCTCTGCACGTAAATGTGTTAATTAATATCAATTTATTCAATATTTTTTTTTTGCTTTGCAGAATAACTTTAGTCATTTGATGAGGATGATAAACTAAAGATAGACAATTGTCGTATTGGACCAGTGAATTAGATCGATTCCTTTCTGCATAAAGCGAACGAGTTGGAAACGATAATATCTATTGTCTTTGTTTCCTGGTCCTGATGGGAACAGAGTTTATGAGAGCTTGCATTAAAGATGAGAATGATGACTTTCCATCAGTTCCACCAGGTTTTGAGTCATTTACTTCTTTTACCTTGAAGAAGGTACAAGATAGTGAGAAACCTAACAAGGGAAACACAATTAGTAGCTTGGCTTTAACAAATGATTCTGAGTCAAAGCCTGTTAAGATGGAAACTGAGGTTGACAACAGTGATACTGCAAAGACTAAAAGGAGCCTCCGGCGTAAACCTTTGATAAACTATGGACGATATGAGAACAGTTCAGGGGATGAGTCTGATGCTGAGCGGCTTGATCAAGTTAGTTCTTTCTTTTGTTGTAATAGATAATTATGTGTTTTTAGTGGCCCTCTGATTACTTGATCTTATTGGTCATTCCGTTTTCTCTTGAGAGAGCTATACTTGTAAATAATGACTTAAGTGCTATTTGTTGTTGCAGAATTTTTCTTCAAGGCCTCGCCTTCCCAAGGGGGTTATCCGTGGATGTCCAGAGTGTAGTAACTGCCAAAAGGTTGTCTTCTAAATTTGTTTGCTTTAGATGTCATCGGCCTTTTCCCTTACGTGGCCCAATTGCATGCTTCCTCCATACACATATACTATTTTTATGTATTGGACATTAATGGCATTACAACCTAATGAAGAGGGGGAAAAAATAAAACGAAAAAAATATGTTGTACCAATTAGAAACACGTAGCAGTGATAGTGCACTACAGTGCCTAGGAAGTGATTTCTGGAAGTGCTCCTGGTTTTGTATCTACATGACAAAAAGACTGCATCATGCCTTGAGTTGGCCACTTGTGATTGTTGACAGGCGGATGATTGCAATGGTGACAGAGGAGCTGAATCTGATGTGTTCCTGACATAAAATTTTAATGTTTTGATATTTTTTCATTGATAGTTGTGGTCTTGTAACAGGTTGCTGCAAGATGGCATCCAGAAGATGCTTCCAGGCCAGACCTTGAGAATGCTCCCATCTTCTACCCAACTGAAAAGGTCTTTAACTTTAGCAGTAGAATTTGAGTTGTCAGAATTTCAAAATTTATTTTCTATCATTGTTACTATTACTTGTCAATTTTGAAGTTATTTATTTTGGAGAAATAAGATCTTTGAATTAATAAATGGCCTTTTTTCAGGAGTTCGAAGATACTTTGAACTATATAGCAAGCATACGTCTTAGAGCTGAACCATATGGAATCTGTCGCATTGTACCTCCCTCTTCCTGGAAACCTCCCTGTCCTCTTAGGGAGAAAAATATATGGGAGGGTGCTAAATTTGCTACACGTGTCCAGAGGGTTGACAAACTTCAAAATCGAGTGTCAATGAAAAAGGTGTTCAAGGGTCATAATAATATGAAGAGGAAAAGGAGAAGATGCTCACGGATGGCGGTAGATTGTGTGACTGGTAGTGGAGAACCTTGTGATGCTGGAATTTTAGAGGCTGAAACGTTTGGGTTTGAACCTGGTCCAGAGTTTACTCTGGACTCTTTTAGGAAATATGCAGAGGACTTCAAGGCCCAATACTTTAGCAAGACTGAAACTGTTACTGATATGGGGGCTAATATTGCTATGCTTAAACAGCAGTGGGAGCCATCCATTGAGAATATTGAGGGTGAATATTGGCGAATGGTTGAGAAACCTACTGAAGAAATTGAGGTATGATTTTAGTTTATGATCTGATGTTAGCATTTCATTATTCCATTTATTTCTTCACCATATTTCACCTCTCTCTCTCTCTCTCTCTCTCTCTTCAATTGTCTGTGCATGTGGTATGTGTCACCCTGTGCATACGTAGCCTTAACTGCAATGTTATGATTCTTCTAGGTGCTGTATGGGGCTGATTTGGAAACCGGGCTATTTGGCAGTGGGTTTCCCAAAATGTCCAGTCAAGTTGGTTTTGCTTCAGATGAAATGTATATAAAATCGGGCTGGAACTTAAATAACTTTCCTAGGCTTCCTGGATCTGTACTATCTTATGAAAGCAGTGATATATCTGGTGTTCTGGTGCCATGGTTATATGTAGGGATGTGCTTTTCCTCCTTTTGTTGGGTAAGTAAATATCTAATTTCCTGCTGCATCAGCTTATAATCTCTGAAAATTGAATGCCATCACTTGTGTATAACCTTTATGTTTGTGTAAGAATGTGTTTGTATATGCCAGATGCTTGTTCTCATGCATATGGATGGCATGAATGGATTTGCATGGTTCTATAAATCCGGCAAAGATGTGAAGAATTACATTTTGAACACCCAAACTAAATTGTAAAATGATTGAAACATGAGAGGATTTTGGAAAAGAAATAGTACAGAGCTATGTAACTTATCCAAGAAAAAGGAAAATGAGGAATAGAGTATTTAGGATATTAGTTTTACCTTCTGTTTTTTCCCTCTTAGTCTTTTTGCTTTGGCTTGGGACTCTCTGTTTCCTATTTAATCTTTATCTTTCTTTGTATTTTATTTTTTATTTTCAATAAATGGTGGAAGATAATTCAACCTTGAATCCGCCGTATATACTTTGCAGATTTTGTGTGTTCATACTTCATGTTATAAACTTAAATCTATCTCAAGGCATATATTTATTTTGTTAGGTAATTACCAGAGTAAGCGAGTATTCAAACTACTACGTTTTGGGGTCATGACTCTTTCGGTTTTTTTTGGGTTGAGAATCATGACTCTTTCACTTCAACTTTTAAAATTAGCACCATAAAATTAAAATTTACATCTTAACTCTTGCATATATTTTGAAGTGGAACCAAAAGATGACAATTGTTTCTATGCAGCTTAGCTCATGTCTTCATTTTAGATGTCAATGATACTAAATCTTTCTTTTTTGTTTTATACTTCTAAAAACAGCATGTCGAAGATCACCACTTGTACTCGTTGAATTACATGCACTGGGGTGCCCCGAAAATTTGGTATGGTGTCCCTGGTAGGGATGCCTGTCAATTGGAGGAGGCTATGAGAAAGCATTTGCCTGACCTTTTTGACGAACAACCAGACTTGCTTCATAAGCTTGTGAGTAAAAGTTACTGCATTGTGTTATATGGTTGTTTCATGTTTGGAATCAGGCTTGGGGTTCCTTGTTCAGTTGTTGTTTGGACATGTGCTTGTAATTACTTTTTTTTTTTTTTTTTTTTTTTTTTCATTTGTTTTGTCAGCTTGTCTGTATATATTACGTCTCAAGGCAATATGTTCTTCTTGGGATCTGTTATTTGGACTTATTTGCTTGTAATTCCTTATGAATATTTCATTTGTTTTTATCTACCTTTTTGAATATATGTCTCTAAGGAAATATGTTCGTCCTGTCATCTGTTATCTGGTACTGTTCTTTTTGGTTCTTGAAAAAGGATTGTTTGAGAAGGTTCAAATGCCTAGCAACAAACTCCTATGTTCCTGCCTTTATGGTATTCTGAACATGTTCCTAGATAATGAGCCTAAGGGTCTCTTACTAACAATGAAGGACCATTGAGAACAATAATTCATATTACCTTTTCCTCTCAAATTATTATTTTTGGTTAATAAAAACTAATTATACAGACTGAAATGCTCTATTTTTTTTGGAAATGTTGGGTAATGTTTGTTTAAATTATTAAAGTCTTGTTGTCATTTGTTCTTAAAGTTTCTTATCTTTTTTAATAATTTAATGAAGGTTTCATCTCCTGTCGTCTTTTCAAATTGAAGTTGTATCAACATAGAAATAAGTTAATTACTGTGATTTCTTGTCTGTGCCAGCATGATCAGCCTCTAATTGTAGGGTTCTTTTATTTTATAATAAAAAAATATATGTTCTAAAATTTCTCTCCATTTGGAGGAGGGGGTAGGGTGGGTTTGGTTGAGCTGTCGAGGCAAGCTTCCTCTCCTAAGATTCCATTGCTACTTCCATAACTGATACATTTTGCATATATTTAATTGTAAAGGGTCAGTGCCAAATCACTACTTGTGTGCTGCTCCCACTAGCTCTTGGATGTTTGGTTGCATGTCCGTTCACCAAATTTAATGGAATGTTATTCATGGGACATGAGGTTTATCAATAAACTTCACTAAGATTGTGTTCTTTTCTGTTCAGGCATATTTTATTTTCATCTTTAGGAATGAATCTGGATTAATATATTTGGAAATTAAATACAATTATCCTAAAGTCTTAAAATATATTTTTATTAGGTTGCGACCATTTTCCCTTTCTATGTTCTTTGTGGGGATCCCACATCTGTAAGTTTGTGAATGGCACACAATTCTTTTTGTTTTAATAAAGTTAGTGACTGTTTGTTGAGAAAGAGATGGGTGAAACATGCAGCATTTGTTAGGTAGCCATGAAAAGGGGCAGAGAAATAATTTTAGAATTTTTTCATATTTTTACGTAGATTTGTAGATTGACTAATGTAGTATGAGTTTGATAGTAAGGCTATTTTGATTCTTTGACCAGAATAATGAAATATTTTCTTGGAAAACCATGCCTCCTTTTCTTGTTACTTACTTGAGGAGGGAGGGGAAGGAAATTTAGATTTTTATTCCTCGACCTTAGTGTTTATTGACCTATATTTCATTCTCTATGCACTGAACATATGATTTTCTCATGCAGGTCACACAGCTTTCCCCATCCATACTGAAATCTGAGGGGGTCCCTGTCTATAGGTGTGTACAGAATCCTGGGGAGTTTGTTCTGACCTTCCCTCGAGCATATCATTCAGGGTTCAACTGCGGCTTCAATTGTGCAGAGGCAGTTAATGTAGCTCCGGTTGATTGGCTGCCCCACGGGCAGGTTGCTGTAGAGCTATACCGTGAGCAGGGACGAAAGACTTCCATTTCGCATGATAAATTGTTACTTGGGGCTGCAAGGGAAGCAGTGAGAGCTCATTGGGAACTAAATCTACTCAAGAAAAATACCTTGGATAACTTGAGATGGAGAGATGTCTGTGGAAAGGATGGGATCTTAACTAAAGCACTCAAGGTAAAACTCAACCTCTCTTAGTAATTGTTTCTTCTTTATTTTATTTATTTTTTGGGGGATTTGGGATGGTTACATATTGGAAAAGACTTCTAAAAAAATTATAGCCTGAGTTGATTAGGAATCCAAAATTTTGTTTGACTTAATTGGACAGTGGTTGAAATAGAAAAATTGAGATATTTTTAAGGGCTTAATGGCAAAAAAAAAAAAAAAAAAAAAAAAAAACCCTATAGGGATAATCCCGTTGAGCGGTTCAAATGGGCATTCTCATCTGACAAGAATGGGTGGAGAGTGAGGGTCATTGGTTCAAAACCCATTGGGTGCATTTGTAACTTATCAATAAAGTTTAATGGCACAAGTAAAAATCTTAGCACCAGGAGAATGATAGAATCATGGCATATCATTTTTGAAATTGGTTTTGGATTTATTATTTTGGAGGGCCTATATTATGGTTTGAGCCTGCAATTTGATTTCATTGTTCATTTCAGAACATGGATTTGGATGGAGGGATAATTCCATTATGTGGAACTGAAATGGTTGGTCCACCTGATAAGAAGAAAAGGAAAGAAAATTAGTTGATTATTTTTGGATGAAAACAGAGACTTTATTGGTTCTGTGTGGAAATCAATGGCTACATGTTATTTGGTAAATTTAATGCTGGATCCTAGTATGGGAATCTAAATGCTGTAGGGAGAAATTCAAGGTTGTAGTTTTACAGAATTTGTTATTAATTGTTTGTAATCTTTTGGATCGTTAATTACCATTTTTTTCTGTGTCATTAAAAAATAATCTTTAGATTTTTAATAGAGTATGAATACTAAGTCTAAATTTCAATAAAAAGTTTGCAAACATCTCATCATAATGTTAGCAATAAAATATACAGTTCACCAGCAGATATGAGCAACACTTGTGTTCAACTTTCCTGTTTGACTTTATAATTTCGCTTTCCTAGGCACGTGTTGAGATGGAACGAGTGAGGAGAGAATTTCTTTGCAGTTCTTCAAAGACAATAAAGATGGAGAGCAATTTTGATGCCACCTGTGAGAGAGAATGCAGTGTATGCCTTTTTGATTTGCACCTGTCTGCAGCAGTTTGTCGTTGTTCCCCAGATAAATATGCATGTTTAAATCATGCAAAGCAGTTCTGTGAATGTGCTTGGGGTAATAAATATTTTCTTTTTCGCTATGGCATCGATGAATTAAATATCCTTGTTGAGGCATTGGAAGGAAAATTAAGTGCTATATACAGATGGGCAAGACTTGATCTTGGACTTGCCCTGAGTTCTTATGTGTCCCGGGAGAATATGCTGCCAGTTGGTAAAGACCTGAAGAACTCAACTGGGATCATGGATGAAATTTCTCAACTTAAAAAGAGTGCAGAAGTTGAATCACGTTTGAAAGACAGAAAGGTATCATTGAAATTTCCCAGTTCTTCACATAAGATTGAGACAGTGAACCGTAACTCTCAATTCAAGAAAGAACAATTTGTTGTTTTGGGCCTTTTGGCTCCCAAATTAAAAAATCCTGTTTGCCAGTTGTCTCAAGAAGACACATCATATGCTGCAACTTCAGCTGCAGAGGAATCTCGAGTGAAGAAACCCTCAGTCTTGAAACATGATAATGTTATTCTTCTAAGTGATGATGAATGTGATGAACCCAAGAAGCTTGTTTCAAAAAAAGAACAGGAAACTTCTTCAGAGAAGAATTTAGGACTTTCTGAGAGGCTGGCAGGTTCAGATGATAAACCAAGCCTGTGTAATTCTAATAAAGATTCAATCCTGGCTACCCCTAATACCGATGCTGCAGTGATTGGTGAAAAGGATGTCAGTTCATTAATTGATGCAGAAAGAAATAATTGTTCATCTCATTCTATGCACATGAAAGATGGAGATAATGGAAGTTTTGGACCTCTTCTAGGGTTAAATCCATCAAACATGTCGTACCTTGTAGCTTCTACTAGTGTAGAAGTAGGAGGACAATCTCAAGATTCCTCTACTACTAGAGAGACCAGTGAACATGATATGGTAAATTCTGGGAGTTACCCACAGAATCCACAACCATCTGGTGGAGGATCGCCTAACAATAAGGATACGCATGAAAAGATGGAAATAAATGCAACCTCAAATTCAGTAGATAATATAAGTGAAAAGGTGGGAATAAATGCAACCTCAAATTTAGTAGATAATGTTAGAACTATTACTGGAAACCCATCTTGCACCTCAAACAATTTGGACAGATATTTCCGCCAAAAGGGTCCTCGCATTGCCAAGGTAGTGCGGAGGATAAACTGCAATGTAGAACCTCTGGAATTTGGATTTGTGCTTTCTGGAAAGTTGTGGTGCAACAGCCAGGCCATTTTTCCCAAAGGTATGTTTAATGCATTTTGTCCACTGAGATAAAAAGAAACTAGCTGATGTATGACTTAATATACAAATAGGGAGCATGAGCTTATGCATATTTATTCTGCTTGATGCAGGATTTAGGAGCCGGGTTAGGTACATAAATGTATTAGATCCGACAAATATGTGTTACTATGTCTCAGAAATTCTTGATGCAGGACGCGATGGACCTCTGTTCATGGTATGTACTTGCCTGCAATTGCTATTATATATTCTTGCTGGTTTAGACTTGATCTTGCATCATATTTATTCAGAAAAGTCTCTCTCAATATTTTATTTGCTTGTAGCTTGTTAATCTTTATATTATTGAGTTTCCAAAAGTCTATTGAACATCAAAAGGCTTTGAGATGCTACTGATTTTTTCCTTGCTAAGATTTCACAAGATGTGATAGTTTATACAAGAAAAGAAGATGATATGGTTGTTATTTGTTAAGCTTGATTTTGTCATGATTACTGTCAGAAGCATGGTCAAGGACTCCTTAATGTTAGATGTAATAATCAGTTAATGACTACCCTTTCACTCTGGTGCTAGATCAGACTTTAGTATGTCAACACTTAGTATTACCTTGCATTTTCAATGCCTGTTTTTCAAATAATAAAAAAATCCTCAAGTGCTTCCCAAATAGATGTAGAGTTTGTTAGTGAACAGTTCTGCTTTAATATAGGACTTCTTTTATGAAATTGTAGGATTAGAGAACTGAGGTTTATATGAAAAACATTTGGAGTTTGTGGGAATAAATTAAACTGGGCTCTTTCTGGTAGGCAAAAGAGTAGCACGGGAAAGGGCATGAACATCTTTGGTGAACTGTAGTATTGTACTGATATTTTGAGCAATCTGACGGTTATAAAGTTGCACGGAGACTTACACTTAGAAGCCATTATTCCACTTGTATAAGATGCTGATATTTATAAGAATTTTTTTCAAAATATTTAGAGCTTCAGAATGGAGCCTTAGAGGAAGTTGTTTTTGTCAAAAGCTAGAAAGCACGGACACTTCATGTGAGGTGTCATACTGTATCGGACACGGGACATGCCTAAGACACTTTTGCACCTGTGTCCTAGCCATGTCCTTTTTTTTTTTGAAAAATTTCAGGACACAGCTGGGACACTTATCTATTATTTCTTTTTAGTTTTAATCTTAAACACTTATTTAGTTATCTTTTATTTACTATTTTAGATCTTATTATTTGGTTTGTATTCTAATTTCTAAACACCATATGTTAGTAATGAAGTCACTTTAATATCCTTTATTACTCTTAAATTTATATATATTTAACATTATATGAAAAAAAATAAATGCCTAACAATATTAAAAAATTTTAAAATTAATTAATATGCGTATTCCTGCTTTACCTGTGTCTTAAATTTTTTAAAATTGCCTTGTCGCTATGTCATTCCTGTACCTGTACCTGTACCCATGCCCATATCTGTGTTTGTGCTTCATAGGTCAGAAGTCTTATGTAATAGCAACCCCCTAGAATAATTGGATTTAATTGTTCTCTTCATTCTTGTAGTTAAGTTTTCTTTTTTGTTTTTTTCTTTTCCTCTCTCTATTTGTATTTTCTGATTATTTTATGCACCTTTGCATAAAGTAGGTTTTTATATACATATTTTTCTTACTTATATATATAAAAAAGAATAATTGGATTTAACATTTGGGTAAATTTGGAAATTATTTATCACAAAATAGTGGGAAAAAAAGAGAACATATTTGAAAATTGCAATTTTGATCAGAAAAAGTCCTGATACTTAACCCATACTCCCAATTTTTTAGGTTTCTTTGGAGCAATGCCCAAGTGAGGTGTTCATTCATGTCTCCGCTGCTAGATGCTGGGAAATGGTGAGAGATAGAGTGAATCAAGAGATCACAAGGCAACATAAACTGGGAAAAGCAAACCTTCCTCCTTTACAGCCTCCTGGCAGTCTTGATGGCTTTGAAATGTTCGGGTTCTCTTCACCTGCAATCGTGCAGGTAATATACCAGTTGACTGATTTCTTGACTTCCACTATAGTACAGTGCCTGTTTGCAATGTGACATGGGTGATTTTCTTGATAAAATGCTTATAATGTACTTTCTCTATGTTCCCACTCAAATGTATTTCTAGTTTCTTGCTTTTGGGCTCTGGGATCTTTTGCATACATGTGTGTATATATAGATGATGAGTAAGCTTGGAAAACACAAAATATAGACAAGCTTTGAGGAGACACACTACCAAAGTACCAATTTATATATACCTAGGTCTAAAATGAGTGGTTGCTTTTGCTTTTATTGTGCATAAGTCATGTAAAACTATGCTCTTTGAAAACTCCCTCTCTCTCCTCCCCACCTCCCTGTCTGATAATTTATCTGAATACTATGTGTCATCTTTTAATTGCATAAGTTTTCATTTTGTCAGTTCAGACCTAAAATTAAAGTTTGAGGTGGTATGGAAATGGTATAACCCTCTCTTAACATGATTTGGCATGTCGTCATCTGCACCAATAGAAAGTCTTTTGTCAATGAAATTGCAGTGGTTTGTTTTTATTCCTAGGATTTGTTCACCTTTTTTTTACCCAAAAAATATATTGCAAAACATCAGCTTTTATTATTTACTTTCTAGAGTTGCTCTGAATGTCCACTTCTGGTTGTTTCTGTTTACAAAATTCTTTGAGGGATGAAAGACATTAATCCTTCTTGTGAAGCTAATCTCAATGAAAATAAAGTGGTTTGTGTGTTCATCTCCCTACTAATTGTTACTTTTTGTTTCTTTGAAAATTGGTGCGGACAACATCAGATTGATTTTTTGGACTTTCTCTGAGTGTCCCACCATGACTCTGTTTTTTAAATTGTTCGGGGTGAAAATGAAAGATTTACCTTATAATGTGGCAATCCCCAGCCTAGTGCAATTTGGTCAAAATTTAAATTTTACCATTCACTATCTAAATTTTTATACTACTTTGTACTATATATACTATTTTTTTCCTCATGCTTTTGACAGTTTTCACAGTTTATGAGACAAATGATTATATGAGATTTCAAAAAGAGTGAGAGAGAGAAGTTAACCTTATTGTTGCTATTTTTATACAGGCCATAGAGGCAATGGATAGGAATCGAGTTTGCACTGAGTACTGGGACTCACGGCCCTACTCCCGACCTCAAGTACAGATTCCACAAACTTCTCAATACAAAGACAGTGAGGAAAGAAATGATCCAGGGGGCCCCGGAAATCCACTTTTGCCCATTGGAGTTGATAGAATACTGAGGGGCCTATTCAAGAAGGCAAACCCAGAAGAATTGAACTCACTGTATAGCATTTTAAGTGACAATAGGCCAACAGCGGATCTAGGCTTAGTGACTCAGCTGCTTAATGAAGAGATTCACAATCATCCTAGATGATTCATTATTTGGTCTCATGAGAATTTGAGACCAAACTCCATCTGGAAGGTTTTTTTTTTTTTTTGACTTTGTAAATTCTCAGTTCCTGCTGCCAGGTTGCACCTACTTTGTAGTCAACCTGGTCATTCTTTAACCAAAGAGGTAACATTAAGAAAAGAAAGGAAAATAAGAAAAAGAAAATGGCTACATTTCCTTTGAAATTTTCGCCATATTGGCTGTTAGTAGCTGTGAAGAAGCTGGAGATACATCTTGTGGGTACCCCTGTTTTTGTTTCTGATATGGGTTCCGCCATCTTCTAGCACGGAGTAGATAAACTCTTTATTAATTTTTTGTTTTCTTTTTCCGGATTCACTTTGATCTTTAGCATATTGATCATTGTTAGGAACTTCTAGGTTAGATGATACTATAGAGCTAACTTTTAGTTATGGGTAAATTTCCTTTGTAACTAATTTATAATTTGGTAAGATTTGTATACTTGCTGTGCATTTGTGAATGGAACGTATGGATCTTAATCCCATGCAAACAATTTTCCTCAAATCTCATTCATGGGCTGTCCGGGTTTATCCCTATATTTCTGCTTTGCTGCTTCTTGAAACTACAATTTTGTGCCGTAAGAACAAGAATGGTGGACAAAATCAAGATTTGACTTGTATATACTCAACATCAGCATCAGCATCATTCACACTGAATGAAGTCTTGTTAGAAACGTGTTTGAAGGGGTTATATTTTGTGTGTGTATATATATATTATGTCTTTCTTTCTCACCTTTCCCTTCTCTCCCTCATTGACTTGTATGAAGGCCTTGTACACAATTTTGCTGAGAACGTGTCCCAAGCCTACAAACCACTTATCAAACCTATCATGGTATCTTACCCACCTACCTAACAAAGTACTATCATATATTCATATTAATATACTATTATATAATTTGAAGAGGATTTATTTAATATTTAAATATCAATAAAATAATTTTTTATTTAACTCTATATTATATATGTTTTTAAAAAATAATAATTTTCTTGGTTTTAGAGATACAAAATAACCAATTAAGTTTTTGTATTTAGGTTCTATTCACATTTCTTATCTCATCCATTTAATCAACACGCTCATAGCAATTTTCTTTTATAAAACAATTTTGGGGTTTTAACTGATATGGATTTTTATTGAGCCAATATTTTCAAAGCATTCTTGGAGGGGAAAGACTGCAAAACTCACTCTTTCTTTCTTAAAAAAAAAAAAAAAAATGTCATACTATAATTCTTGATATTGTTTTACATTTCGGGGGCCCTAAGAGTCAATTTTATAAGACTGGGGCATAGGGGGCCTTCGGCCCCTAGGCCTTGAGCCATCCCTGCTCTGGTTGTACCAAATGGCATTTGGCTATTTTGCTACTCTCATTGTGTCAAATGATTAACCTACTTAAAGATTGGATAAATCACATAATTCTCCAATAATTTGAAGTGGTTTCAATTTAAACCCTAAAATTATTAATTTTTAATCATTTTAATTCAAGCCCCCAATAAGTTTCTATTCTCTAAATGTAACAGAATGCAAATTGCAACAAAAACCTATATAAATACAAAAATTTCATGCATGTGAAATTATAAGACCTCTGGTAGATTATATTAGAATTACGAAATTATATAAAAATGAGTTACGTAGTCATTGTCGCAATAACGTTCACAATAGAATTATAGATTATGCGTAAGTTTGGATAGCAACATGTTTGCATTTTTTGGCTGGGTTCTGTGCACTGTTCACAGGACCCGCAAGTACGGAAAAAAGCAAATCTAACTTTAAAATTAAGTCCCACAGTACTATTCACACATTTGAAAATTATTTCTTTACAGTGTTTTCAGTTTTCAGTTTTCAGTTTTTAGCAATAAGCGGTATCCAAACAGACCCTATATAAGCTCATGTCCGAATTATATATAAGCAGGAACTTTAACTATGGTGTGTCTAAACTTTTACCAAGTAGTGCATTCCTTGAAAGATTATCTTAATTTAGCCTTCCACATTATTAAACTTTTGAATTTATTTCAAAGTATAAATTGATTATCATGTGTTAATGAGCAGTTGCATTTAATTCTATGCATTAATTTTTTTTTTCCCAACTTGTTAATCCGATGTTATTTATGAACAAGGTAAAGAAGGGCGACTATCCTCAAATTGGAAAGGCACGATCCTAGGGACACATAAGGCCGAGATCCACACCACGTTTTATCCACTTTCCCTAAACATGGGCAAGAATTTTGAGAGATATGCACGTAACTATAGCCATGACATGACACCTTCCACGAAATAGGGAATAATGGCAAGCAGAAAGTCTATACAAGCACCAAGCACCAAGCACCATCACTCCAATTATGAGAGAAATTCCTAAATATATGTACATTATGAGATTTTGAGAACAAGACTTAAATTAAGTGGTTCTCAAGGAAAAAAAAAAAAAAAAGAGTTAAATGAAGTAAATTTTCTAATTTACCATTTACTTTATTTAAAAAGTTAATATCATTCTTTTACTAGAGTTTAAATCAACGAGGGTAGTTTAAAAATTGTACTTAAAAAAAAATGAATAACAAAATTAGAATTGTACTTCTTTTTACGCTTAAAGATAGCACATTAAATTAATAATACTCCTATAAAAAGTTGGATTGGAGGCTGTAGTATGAGAATCCTTTTAAAATTTTTTTTCCATGTGAGAGTACTACTGCTACTAGTACTAGGAGTCTAGGAGACTGTGGTCATGAATAGAATTAAAAAAAAAAAAAAAAAATTTAAGACCACATAAAATGTCACAATTTGTGCCACAACTATCCACGTGATAGATTGTAAGTGGTGAGTTAATGTGAAAGTGACAAACAATCAATCATAGTCTGACAAAGATAGTTGTGACAAAAGTTGTGACAATTTATATGGTACTAGAACTACTCGAACAGAATAGATTCAATAGATCCTTCCCTTATGTTGTGATTTTTGATAGTGTGAAGTGTTGTGTTGTTTTTGTTATTCACGCGCTCTCTCTCTCCTTGCCAATCTGCCACAATGCAATTGCAAAGACCTAGTGAAAAAGTAGTGGGTACATTTATCATCTTTCTTGTTTCATTGTTCTATATATTATTAGTTTTGTATTTTTTAGACACAATTTAAAACCTATGGATTCCACTCTGGATAATTACTTTTTATTATCATATTAAGACATTAATTAATTTTGTTAGTTGTGTAACTTGTGTTTGATCACTGATTTTATATTATTAGAGAAGCAATTTTTTTGCAAGATTTATTTATTATAAAAGAAGATTTTGGTTTGGGTTTGTAATTAGTTCCCCTGATAAGCCACCAAATCCAGAAATTTGTTTTGTGTTTTGCACTAGGAACATATCTTCTTTCAGCTTCAACCTGTGTACAAAAATTATTATGAGCATGTCAATAGAAGAAATTTTCTTAACAACTTGTGAAAGAGTTGTAAATAAAACATAAGTACAAAAACTTAATTAGCAATTTTATGTCTCAAAAAACAAGAACAATTTTAATACACAAAATTATATAAAATAGAAAGTCAAATAAATAGTCGCATTTAATTATAATATTTAGAATTAAAAATTTCACTAAAATATATTGCCTATCCATTGAGCCGACCATGCCTGGAATTTAGTGGGGATTAAATCTACAATGTCTAGGTCTAGAGCACATACTAACCCTCCAACCACTAGGTTGCACCATGACAAGTTTATTATTATTGTTATTATTATAGTTGGATTAGTGTGTTTCAGTTTTCTTCTATCTCCCTCAGCTTATAATTAGGATTTTTTTTCCCTCATGAGTTCGTAAACTCTTCATTACCTTTCTATTATCTGCCATTAATATGGCGGAATGTGATGATGGGGAAAAATAAGAATGTCAACTAGTGTCTATAACCTTGTGGAATGGGAACTCAATTGCTGATTTGTGGTGTGTATTCATGGAGATTCTTTAGTCGAGAAAGGCTATATTATTAGATATGAATATACTGATGTAGTTGTTAATTAAGAAACATAATGACGATTCGATCAATAGGGAATAAAGTATATCGATGAACCAAATATAATGCGTTTATGTTGCTTGTTTGGGTTAGAAAATAACGTGACATGTTTAGGATTTTGTTACACTTTCTGCCATATAGTTTTGATGCAATGAACTGGATATATGTTTTGCAATATGATTAATAGAAAATATTTGGTCACCTCAAATGTGACCAAATATCTAGTACATTTATTCATTCTCATTCTTATTCAATATTTCCGAAGCGTTGAGCCCTAGCTCAATTGACATCTTCTCTTCTTACAAATGCTAGGTGGAGGGTGAGATTTTGGGTTCAAGATCTATCGGGTAAACGTGTAACTTTTCAATCATGTTCCTATCTTTCATAGAAAAAAAAAAAGTTTCCTATTGTGTCATCTTTTTCTTATTCTTTTTAGGCTAACCTTTTTCTCCCATATCACATTTCTTCAATATGTTTCAAATTTTGAACTTATAATATCTCCCTCAAAAAGGAAGAGAAAGACCACTTTACTACAAGTGGAATAACATTTATTTTTAATTTATTTAGTATGATTTCTTTTTTTGTTAAATAATGTATGGCTTAGTTGATTTGAGTGGGGTACTACTTTTTGTTGCTGCTGTTCAAGGATCTTAATTGTCCAAGTCTTTGACATCTAATGTTGATTGTCTCTGTGTTTTCTTTCTGATAGTGGCGCATGATCAATTGTTTGGGAAACTTGCACTCTTGACCAAGAAAATGAAACCCTGGTGGCGAAAATTGTATATTGTTTGCCTTTTTCTCATTATGCAACTCCGTATATGGATTTCTACCATTAGCTTAAGAGTACTGTTTGCCTTTTTCTCTACATCCAACCCCTCTGTTCCAGATAACCTGGATAATCTCATATGTCCAAGTCTGTCAGAAGAGGAGGTGGAGATGCTTGCTTGTATGCCATCAGCTGAAGAGATAAAGGATGTTTTCAGCCTAGGCTCACATAAGGCCCTAGGGCCTGATGGTATGCTGGCTCACTCCTATAAATTTTATTGGAATGTTATAGGGGGTGAAATTGTAGAAGCAATAAGCAGTTTCTTTAGAAAGGGATACATTCTTAAGGAAATCAACCACATTTTTGCCTTGATCCCTAAAGGGAGTAATGCAGCATCGGTGAGCCAATTTAGGCCAATAAGTTTGTGCAATATTCTTTATAAGATTATCTCAAAACTTCTGGCAAATAGAATAAAAATGGTTTTGCATAAACTGATCTCCCCTTGGCAAATGGCTTTTGTTCCTGGGAGGAAAATTCAAGAAAACACCTTTTTGGCTCAAGAAATTATACATGAGATGAAGAAGAAGAGAGAGAAAACAGGCTGGATTGGACTTAAAATTGATATGGAGAAGGCGTATGACAGAATAGAGTGTCCCTTTCTCAAGAATGTGTTGGCAAAATTTGGCTTTCTCAAGATCTGGATTCAATGGGTGATGCAGTGTGTTACCATTGCCTCTTTCTTTGTCTTAATCAATGGTAGTCCCTTTGGATTTTTCAAACCTCAAAGAGGACTAAGACAAGATGATCCCCTTTCTCCCTTCCTTTTTGTTCTTGCATTAGAAGTTCTATCAGAACTTATAGAAAGAGAGGCCACGTCAAACAAAATCAATGGGTTTAAATTGGTGAGAGACTTGACTCCCATTACCCACTTGCAATTTGCAGATGATTTATTCATCTTTGCCCAAGCAAATATGGAGAATATGAATCAGATCAAAATTTGTCTAGACACTTTTGAAAAGTGGTAGGGGCAAAAAGTAAATTTTTTCAAATCTGTAATCATATTTAGCAAAAATATGCCTCATGCTTACAAGAGGCGGCTGGCTAATATGATAGGTATTAACACCTCAAACAAAACAGAGAAGTATCTAGGCTTTTCAATGGCTTCAGGAAGAGAAAAGAAGGCTGCAACAAAGAAAATCATAGAAAAGGTGAAACAAAGACTTTAGGGTTGGAAAATGAAAACACTTTCCCAAGCGGGAAGAACCACACTGATATCCTCAGTGGCAGTAGCCATGCCCTCCTATCAAGCCTCGTCTCTTCTCCTCCCCAAAAGGTATGTGATAGACTTAATTCTCTCAATTGCAATTTTTGGTGGGGTTTTAGTGGTGAGAAAAAACATGGGCTCTATCTTAAGAGCTGGGATTCTATATGCTCTCCCAAAGCATTAGGGGGTCTCGGCATAAAGAAAATAGAGGATATGAATCAAGATCTTGTAGCTAAATTAACTTGGTAGGAGGCTAGTAATGTAGAGAAGCTATGGGTAAAGATGTTTTAGAAGAGATATGTGAGGGGTAAGAATTTAATGAAGATGCCAATGCCTAAATCCATCTCTTGGTCATCTTAGAGTATCTTTGGCTGCAGAGATGTGGTAAAAATGGGTTGTCATAAAATTGGGAATGGGTGGAACATTTGGATATTGGACGATCTTTGGGTCCTTGAAGAGCCTGATTTCACTCCTAAAGTAAAGAGTGGAGTTGTTCTAAGTGAGCATTTGGTGGCCAATCTCATAGACCAAGACACTTGCCAATGGGATAGAGGTAGTTAGCTGAACTTTTTATCCCAGAATCTGTAAATAGAATTCTTAGTATTTATTTGTCACACCAAGTCTCCCAAGATCAAGTATTCTGGTTTCTCTCCATCAAGGGAGTTTTCAGTCAAATCTGCATACAATTCTCTAAGGTCAGTAGCACGAACTCCCCACCAACACCTAAATAGTAATGATTGGAAAGAACTATGGAAGCTCAAAGCAAATGCAAGACTCAAACACTTGTTGTAGAAACTAGCATGGGGAATTCTTCCAACTTGTGTAGCTATAAACAATAGGTTTCCCATTCCTTCCACTGATTGTATTTTGTGTAAAAATGCCCCGGAAACTCTTTAACATATTTTCCTTCAATGTGACTGGGCATCTCAAATCTGGCTCCCTGCTCCTTGCCCTCTTAATCTTCAGAATATGGGTAACATCTCAATATATGATTGGATAAAGATACACCTCTTTCTGCATTTAAACTCTTCAAAACAAGTTCCTTCCAAGTGACGTGTCAGCTTTCCATGGAACGGAATAATCATCAGAAAAATAAAACGAAAGAGAACCAACTGAATTTATCAAAGCCATTCAAGAATATGTGACAATAAATTAAGAATATAATGTTCTATTTGCACCAAATCATTTTGGTGGTTCTATTTATACTGCAGGACAAATGAACAATAGCAACTTTTATTGACAACCAGAGAAAAGGATACAAATACACAAGATGGAAAAAATATATATATACATTACAAAAAAAAAGAAGAAGTAGGTAACTATTTTGCTTTCCACTTTTACACAACTGCTTTCCTACTGTATGAGGAAGGAAAGGAAATAAGACATAATACAGGGACTTTAGAAGGAAGAAACGAAACGACTAAGATGGACCATTCCATTCCATTCCATTATAAGCCTTCCACTCAAAAGTGAAGTAAACCATTCACTCCCCTCACTGGTTGAGAAAGAATTATGTTTTAGTCCTTGTTTCTATAAATACAAATAAAACATAACGAGCATAAGAGTAAAAAATATATAATTTATTTCATTTCCTATCCTCCCTTATAAACTCCAAAGAATACTAGAAAAAGAACAACATATTCCTTTCCTTCAAAATTTACCTATTTCATTCCTTTAAGACCAAGATCAAAAAAATCCAAATCAGTATCAACAATGATTGGGAGCACAGGCGGGTTATTTGAGTCTTCTAGAGTGATGGATTTTAGGAATGATGAAATTGGGTTTGGAGGATCAGGATCTATGGTTAACATGTTCATATCTAGGGGTTTGGAGGATGTACCAACAATTGGATCTGAGGGTTGGGATAATAGGTACTTATTAGGGAAGGGTTTATTCTGTGATTGGCTTTGAGTCTCTGTTTTGGGTTAGATTGGATATGTTATGGTTGGAAAGATTCCATTGCTCTTGAGAGGGTTATGATCAGGGTGTATTGTGGTTAAGGGTTGGAAGTTTTGACTTGTGGAATTGGATAAGAATAGAGAGGTTAATTGTATAGAAAAATCTTTGTACAACGATTGTTTGGATTGGTGGGGGGTATAGACAAACATTGGACAAGCCTGTATTTCTGTCTTCTGGGATTTCTCTATAAACTTGAGTGGTGACAACAATTGTTTTCTTTCTTTTTCTTTTTGTCCCAAAAAGGGGAAGGAAACTGACATATCTTTGACTGTGGATGCAATTGTTGCAAGCTTTTGTTCTACTTTCTTGATTTTCTTCTTCAAATCATTGGTAAGAGATTCGGAAGATGAAAAGGTCTGTGTGACTGCTTCTGCCAATTTTTGCCGGTTGTCAAGAATCTTTAAAAGAGCTTGGTTTTGGGCCATAACATTCTCTGCTTGCCAATTTAAAGCTGCCTCTGCTGACGAAACTTGTTTTTGGGTTCCATCTGAATTAGTTCCAACAGGGGTTTTGATCTTCCAAACATGTCTTGTGTTGGCCTGGGGGTGGTCAAAGTTTTCTAGTGGAGGAAAATCTTGATCATAAGAGGATGAAGGTCTGTTAATCGTGTAGCAGGGTAGAGGGTTTTGTGTTTGGGTTTGTGTGAAAGGAGGAGGATGATATTTATGTAATTGAGGGAGGATATTCTAGTAATATGGAATCAATGGAGGTTTAGACTCATGGTTAGAATCTTGTTTAGGCTTGGGTTCTTTGCATGGAGGAGGAGAAGACTGGGGTTTCTGTTTTTTGGTTCTGGGATAAAAGACATAATAGTCAAATTTTTCAGAAGGTTCTCCCAAGAGGTCTACTTTAGGATCACCAGCTTCATATCTTTCTTTCAAGCTTTGCTGGAGAGATTTTTTTGATCATCATCATCAATTGATTCTTCTTTGCATTCATCACAATCACAAATATCTCACCATATATGGCTAGAGGATGATTTTCCTTTATAACAAGGTTTTTCATCTTCACAGAATGCTTTATTTACAAGACCTTTTTCAGCAACATATGGTACGGGCTGCAACATTGCCATCTGGGTTGGAAAGACTGTTATATCCTTCTTTTCTGGTGGAGTCTTCAGGAATCTTGTCTCTACTTCTCCATTTTCTTTCCTGATAAAGAAAGGATTATTGGACTGGATCGGCTGAACTGCTTGATGAAGTGACTCGTACTTCGTGATCCATGACTCTGGGAAAAGGGAAATCATCTGGTCCCTTGTAAGCTGTCTAGGGACAAATGTACACATCGGAGTTAATCCCGGATCAACTTGAATAAGCAATGCATCATCAGTTTGAGCAATTTCTAGGACTGCTACATCAAAGGCATGATTTTGAAGCCTATAAGCAAGTTGATAATAGAGTGTAGCTGCACAAGTATCTTGTACTTGAGAAGCTCCAGTAATCTGAACTTGAACTTTGAGAGCATTACAAAGATGGGGATCTTTTAAAGGCATATTGAAATTTGGGAATAATGTGACAAAAACAGTTCCAGCATTCAGAGTTGTTTGGACAGTTCCTATGACTGCATGTTGATACTCCAAAAATCTGGAGTCAAGAAGTGCCATTCTAGAGACTGCAGGGAGTCCTTTTCTTTCATGGAAAGTTAATGCCAACCTTACAGCACCAAAGTGGAGATGAGTATACCCTTGCTTTTGCCATGAGCTAACAAATTCCCTAGGAAGGGAAAGAGTAATAAAGTTTTCACCATCATTTGCTGGAATATTGAACTGGTCAAACTTAGAGGCTTGAACATATTCTTTTACAGTAGAAGGATAAGAAGGATCAATATATTTTTTTATGGTTTTTTTGAAAGAAGATTGGGGTTTATTAAATATAGTGTAGGGATTTACAATAGAGAGATCAGTAATAGGGATTTTACCATCTTCTGGTACATGGGAGATTTCATATAAATATTCTAGTCTATTTGCTGTGGATCTACAAAGGGAAGGGTCAAAAGGGAATTTAGAGGTATCACTCACTGCAGAAGATGTGGTAGCCATAATGGTTTTCAACAGAAAGAGTTGTTTTCGGCACACCAAATAGGACTACACTACCAACTTTTGGCTAAAAAGTCCACAAGGTGACTTTGGAAAACTAGTTCTTTGGTTCACTTAAAAACAAACTCCTTAGTGTTCTACTTGAATCTCTGTGTCCTCCTCTATATTCAGAACCAATAGTCTTCGGTAAAGAAACCTCTGGACTTGAGAAGGACCGTTCCAACTGTTGGTGCATTAAATCTGGGGTCATTATTGGGCTGCAATAGATAAATTTTGTTAAATTTCCATGATGGCTTATGGTGTTGAAAATGCATAATTTGAGCTTTCATTTGCATATGCAAGTATGGAAAGTGGATGCAAATCTGAAATTTACATATGAAAAAAATTAAACCATGAAGATATCTCACCGCACTCCAGCTTTTATCAAGAAATTCATTCATCACTATGGCATTTTGTCCGTACATCATAGGAGAAATATAGTAGCCCCATATCATCCATGGCTCAATGTCATCTGCAGGCCAAAAAGGAAAAGAGGAGTCATTTTTTTTAATCAAATAAATCAACATTGAAATACACTGACAGCTGGATTGGAAAGAGATGAATTACTTTTGGCAACGATGAATCCTCCAAGCACAAAAACCAAAAGCAAGGTGAAGGTACCCAGCGTATTTGCAACAACTTGTCTGCTTCCAACTGCAGCAATGAACCGAAAGAGGGACAATGCCATTTGATGTATGCCAAAGAATGCCAAGAACTGTTGGAAAAACCTGAAGTAATAAGGGAAGAAATGTGTCAATGAAGGAATCATAGACTAATAAACCCATGTTCCAACAACTGGTAAGTACTAAGTATCAAATCAATTGCCGGGGACAAAATTTTAAAATCTTATTTACCTGCTAGCAGATGGAGCAAATCCAATTGTGTAGTAGGTAAGAATGATCCATATTCCTGATTCCATGAATGATAGAGGGATCGTGAGGACCCAAATGGGTAAGCCAAAAGCCCATGCAGGATAGAACAAGAAATCCCTATGTTTATAAAAGACAGGAAGCCTGAAAACAGTCATTGCCAATTCAGCCATCCCATTGAACATCAGATTAATCAGACTGAAAAATAGTGCTCCAAAAAATTTTCCTCCATCTGCAACAGTTCCCACTGGCATTTCTGTCCTAAGGAAAACTGTCAAGGCATATACGGACATGATTGTTATCTGAGTAGTCTTGAATATATACACAAAAGAATTACGCTTCATTAGCAGCCATTCCCTTGAAAAGCTAGTCCTGAATAGTTCCCAATTTGAAATACCATACTTCTCTGTCACCAGTGCAGCTGGTTGCACTTTAGATTTATCATAAGGAACACTAAGATCATCTGCAAGCTGTTGGCCAATGTGAAAAGAGCCGAAGGCCTGGGCAAATTCAGAAACTGAAATGTATCTGTAAGGGTGGTTCTTCTTGAACCAATATTGTTCTTGATCCTTCTTGTCCTTCTGAAAGTAAGATAATGTCATCAAAAAGATCAAATGTCTCTGGTGCTGGCTGTAGAAGAGAAATGACCATAGTCACATCCATAATATGAACCATTTGCCTCATGTACTTGCAAATCTGAAAAGTGGTAGAACTGTCCAACCCTGTCGATATTTCATCCATTAAAAGAGCCTTTGCTGGTCCGACCAACATCTCCCCTGCACCAAATTATAATAACACAATCAAAATTGGTAATGAATCATTACAAATGCTTCCATACTAGAAATAAGAATGTGAACCGGATACGTTATTCTTTTGTGTAAGATTAATGACTCCTAATTTCATGATAAACAACTTAAGCTTGTCCAAAATACGTACCAGTTGTCACAAGCTTCTTTTGTCCACCAAAGATATCCCTTCTCATTTCATCTCCAACCATAATATCAGCACAAATATCCAGTCCAAGGGTCTTTTGAAATCTACTTATTTTGTTGAAATTGAAAATTTTTTGCTGAAAGTATTGTAGATAAAGGTAAAAGTTAGCTGAAATAGTATAGTGAGACTTATGAATAGTACCAAAAATTGCCGTGGGACCTATGAATAGTAGCAAAAATAAGCTGAATAATAAAATAAGTTGGCAAAAATAATCTTTGCCAAACGAACACCAAGTATCTGTTAAATATTCTTAAAGGTTAGCTATTTTAAATTGCTTGTTAATTATTTTTTAAAAAAACTTAGCAACATGAAATAGAGACAGCGAACCTTGAGAATATAATCAGTAACCAAGCTAATCTTTTGGCCTGCCATTGCAGTGTTCTTCATAAATGCATCAATCTCAGGATCGGGCTTAATTCCTGCTTCTTTCTCTCTTCTTGAGAGTTCCACCAACATCTCATACCTTGTGCCAACCCCTAGACAGCGTCCTGAGAAATCCAGTGTCTCTCTCACAGTCATCTCTTCATGGTGAAGATCAAGTTGACTAATATAAGCACAGGTTCTTTGAGGAACAAATTCATGGAATTCATGACCACAGTAGGTGACTTTCCCAGACACCTGTACAGAACTCTCATTCATTAGTAGGCCATAAAATTTAATCTTAGACACAAAGGATTATGCAAATTGTGATACATATAAAAGCGATAGAATGGGAAACAGACCTTCAGATCCTTGTCGAGTTTCCCGGCAAGTGCGTGCAACAAGGTTGTTTTTCCTGCACCTGGAGGACCCAGAAGTAGGGTCGTCCTGGAATTGCCATATCAGTTAAAAGTTCATCCCAGAAAATCAAAATAAGAACAATAGCAACAAACACAAAGCTAGCTATCAACCCAAAAAAGGCTATTTCACCATACACAAGGCATGAAAAATCAGTTAACGAATCTTGCCCATATACCCAGTAAGAATTACCTTGGAAAATTCACTTTCATATTTGGGCAAAAGGGTTAAAAAGAAAAAGAAAAAACAGTAAATCAAGTAGCACTTCGTAAAAATACCTTGATGGTTTAACAATTCCACTAACATCTTTGAGTATCTGGATTTTTCTCTTCTTCGATGGAGCAAGGTGAACCAATCCGAGAATACTCTGTTATCCATTACAAATTGAAATGGCCAAAAAAAATAAAAAAAATTGTTATCAAAAGCTTAGTGACAAAATTTTAAACCAGATAAAAAACCGAATCATCAGAACAATAACTTAAAAACCCTTTTTTTTATTTAATTTTTTTCATTCTTCTAGTCGTAATTACAAAATAGCCCAACAATATATCTCTCTGTTTCTCACAAAACTCTACACCAGAATCCAGTTTCACTTCCAAAAAACAAAAACAAAAAAAAAAAAAAAAAAAAATACCTCAATTGTGTTCAAAGTAACATTAAGCAGAGTAGGAAGTGCTCTACTCCCAACATACACATCTCCCTCCACCGACGCATGTTCATACCGAACTTCAATCTTAGGAATCTCAATCCCAACTCTGCCATTAAAACCAAACTCAAAAATCTTAATTCACACAAAAACCAAAACCAAATCCAAAACAAACAAAAAAACAGAAAAAAAAAAAAACTACCTGTCAGTTCTGTCTCTGAGTCTTCTAAGGAACTTTTCATTGTCTTCCTCAGCAACCTTAAGAATACTCTCCATCAACAGCTTCTTATCTTGCATCCCAAGATTCGTAACGTCCACTTCATCATGCACAAGCTTGCCATTAGCAAGAACTTGCCTGAGCATCCCTTTCCTCAGCCTATCATAGGTAGGCAATCTCTCTATGGCCGCCCATCTCAACTCTTCCTCGTCCTCCTCTTGCCTACCGCTCCGGTTAAACACGTCCAGCGGCGCCGTCCACACTTCCTGGAAACTCTCTGAAGCCCAGCTTCTCCGGCTGCTCGTCGACCTGGCGAGATCGTCTCCCGCCAAAGCCGATGCCATTGCTACCTACTGATCTAAAACAACAAAAACAACAATACACTCCTCACTGGTGTTTCTGCTTTCGGATGTCGTTTTGTTGCATGGTTACAATACCAATCACGCAGAAACAGAATGCATATATATCTGCGTTTTTTTAGCAAAGCAGTGATATTGATATGAGTTTGCGTGATGAGTGATAAGTGTTATACGGACGCTCACACTCTTTTCGTATCTATGTATATGTATATTTCTCATATATATATATATATATATATATATTTTTTTTTTTCAGGTTAAAGTCTCGGTCGTTGGAAAATGAAAAAGGTCTGCTTTGCTCGAGCTGGTATCTCATGCACTTGGCGCATGCATGATAGATTTAATCGCTTTGCAGAAAGAGAGAGAGAGACCTAGTATGGTAGTGAGTTTTAGAGAGAGAGAAAGTGTTGCACTGATGGTTAATCTTTGTTAATATATATTATTATTATCAATATATATATATATATATAAATATCATATCATATACTATATAATAAAAGTTTGGCTTAGACGCCGTAGTTGTGCTAAATGAGTTCACCAAATTGCAAAAATTTTGTTAGGTTTTTAAAAAAAATAGATATATATTTTTTGTCCTTATCTTCTTCTTGTATAATTTCTAAGTTGATAAAAATTTAAATTTGATTACAATCCAAATTCTTTATATAATCCTTTTGTTATTAATTTATCTATAATTTCTACAAATTTTAGAGTATACGTAGAGTAGTTAAATTGAAGTAGTTAAAGTGAAAGAATAGTTAAATAAGGACTCTAAAGTCTAGAGTGAGATAAATTTTAAATCTTTGTTTTTGATAAAGATATAACTTGTTAATCTGTTGAAATTTTAATGAGTTATTGGTTTTTTTTGTTGTTGATAGAAACGATCATTGGTTGGATTATGGATAGACAAAAACAACAACGTTAGTTCATATTTTTAGACTTTCAAAAAAATAGATATAATATTTTATTCTTATATTCTTCTCCTATAATTCACATCTTCACAAATTAGACTCACATTAGACTTCTTGTTCATATCAACTTCTTCAATGTGAAGTGTATATATATCAAATAATTCATAATAAATATCCATCATATTTTTTTTCTTCTATTCTTCTACCTACAACCTTGCAGGTATGTATTGTTTTGTGTATTGTTTTGTCTTTTGTTTAACCTAATTTTATTAAGTTTTATTCGATTTATATGGTAATGGTTTGAGAATCAATCATTAAATATGCATAGAAATGATTTTTTATTATTTTGTATATCGTATATGAATTAAACGTTTATGACATGAGTTCCAATGGTGATATGTTGTTACATATTTATGTTTAATATGGTTAGACATGATTTTCTATTTTTTTTATAACATATATGAATTACATGTTTATGACATGGGTTCCAATAGTGATATGTTGCTTCCATCCCTCAATTTTGATTTAGACATCAATCTTATTTTTAGTTTATTATTAAGCATGTCTTGATATAATTTGATGATAAATTGTTATATCTATTTTTCATTTAATTTTACTTAAATTAGAAAATGTTAACTTATTTTCTTTAATTTACACATGATTCTTGATTAAGCCGTGGTTGTGCTGAATGGTTTCACCAAATTGCAAAATTTTTGTTAGATTTAAATATATATATATATATAAATATATATAAAATTTGTGCTTATCTTCTTCTCCTATAGTTTCTAAGTTCATAAAAATTTTAATTTGATTACAATCCAAATTCTTCATCTAATCCTTTTTGTAGCGTAACGAACTGGTACACAGGGCCCAATAAGTCCACTGCAATATGTATTTGTAGAGAGTGGGCTTAAGAATTAGATTCGAATGATGAGGGCTTCGTTTTTCCTATTCTCAAAGACAAACTAAGAAACAGTTTTAGAAGGCCCAAAGCACACCAGAATATCATGGAATAATTCTATTTTATATAGGTCCGAGGAGGAACCTTTTTATCGTGTTGTTCATGTTACAAATATTCCTTTTTCCTTTTGTTTTTCTCTTTCTTTCCTTTCTAAAAAATCCGTCCCCCCTCAATGGAGGAGGAATGGCCTTCTATATATCATATTCTAAGCATCCTATCCTTACACTTGTCATTCATCTAAGGTGCCCCTTGATACTTATCCCACCAGATCTTTTCTTTGGCCTCCCTGTGAGAGGTCATAGTCTTGGTAGCACTGTTCAGAGGTCTTCTCCACATAAATGCGGCCAGAAAAGCAGTTGCAGGGTATTTAATGTGGTGGTAGCAGCTTTTCTACAGATATTTTCGGGGATCTTTTCCTTCCCAGTAAGCTCACCAAGTTTATCTCTATCATAGGGGATTTCAGGAAGATTACTTTGGCCACTGGAATTCTTCCTTGAACTGAAAGCCTTATATCCAAGAACTATACTCTCCTCGGACGGAATCGCCGGACCTATGTGCGAATCTTTCGAAAGTAGAACGCTTTGATAGCTGCCACATTGCTTGGCCCATGAGACCTCTTCGGACCAAGCCCACGGCCCAAGATGTGTGGACCTTGATTATTTGTCCCCACACTTTTATTATTAATTTATCTATAATGTCTAAATTACTAAAAATCTTAATTTTGTAGACTCAATCATTATTTTCCAAAAAAATTTGCACCAAAATTTGCACCGTTTCTCTATATCTTAAAATCCTATATCAATTTCTTTTATTAGTTACTACTCTTTCTATATAGGACTCTTTCTATGATTCTACTTCAACAAACAGAGCATGATAGGACTCTTCATTTATTATTAAAACTTAGTTGTTGTTATTTTTTTTTTTTTTTTTGGTAATTGGATTTGAACCCATGTTCTTGAGGCAGCAAATGAACCAACTAGATTTGCTAAAGATGAAAACGATGTACACATATGGCTAGAGGATGTCTCCCCAATAATTTGAAACCAGGTTCTTGAATTAACATTTTTTTACTGCTAGCTCATAACTCATAGTATGGACTGTTTCCCCCCTAAGTCCCCTTGTATTTAATTTTCTTATTCTTTGTAAGGCATTGATTTTATTGCATGTGTTTTTTTGATAAAGTTTTGATAGTTATTTTGTTTTTTTGAGGGTTTGATATGGTATTTCACTGTAATTATTAATATGTATTTTAATAGTTTTAATTGGTAACATATATTCTTCCATGAATATAAATGAAAGAGAAATTTTTGAGAAAAAAATAGTAAAATTGAAGAATCAAGCTAGTTGACTATTTGAAGCCTACCTTGAAGAAGTAAAATTAGCAAATATTTTTGTTGGGTTAAGATAATTAAACATTTTTATTATTTTTATGAAAAATTTCAAAATTATATATAAGAAAAAAAATATCTTTTATATATATAAGTAATAACTTATTAAAAGAGTGCAATAAATATATTTGTTTTTAGAATGCATAAGACGATTTTTTTTTTGTATATTATTTTTCACCAATATCATGAAACAAAATTTGTAAGATTTGCTTTAAACTTACATGGATTTGAATTTGTCTTTAATTTTTGGGTAAATTGCAAATTACACCCCTAAAATTTGAGGTGTTTGGATTTTACCTCTCGTGTTTGGATTTTGCAAAATTTGTCATTATTTTAAAAATGTTTAGTAATTTAGATTGTTCTTAATTACTAAATTGAGGTTTCTACTTGAATATGATTTCAATTATTATTTTGGCTAGTTTTTAATTATTAAATTCAAGGTTTTTCCATTTAAATATACGTTGGTGATTAATTGAGCCTAAGGGTGTGTTTGTTTGGAGGTGAAATAGGGTGGATGAAAAACTTTGGAGAGAAAATGGGAAGGAAAACTTTTTTGAGTGTGTTTGGTTGGGTGGGGAGGAAGGAAAATAAATGGTGGGGCTCAGGTGTTTTATCTCCGGGCCCACTAAAAAGTTTTCTCCCCAAAATGGAGAGAAAACTGAAGGTAGAAATTGGGCATCATTTTTGGACAAAAATGCCCATGTGCAATTGCACATGGGCTTCATCCACATTGCTTTTCTTCACACCTTTTTTTTTTTTTTTTTTTTCCTCTTGGACCATTGCCTGCCTCTTCTTCTTTTCTCTCTCTCTTTCCCCCCCTAATTTACTAGCAGGCTTGTCCAGTATTTTTTTTTCTTTTGCTTTCTTTTGTGTTTTTTATTAGATGTGATTTTTTTTTATGGATATGATTTTTATTTTTTAACAAATTTAGGTAATTGATTTTTTTTGGTTGTTTATCACTTTTTTTGGTTTTAATTGGGCATATTTTTTAATAAGGGTATATGCGTAAATTTATACAAACTCACTTTTTTCATTCCTCCATTTTTCCACTCCCAACCAAACAAAAATGAAGGAAATTAAAATCTTTTCTATCCTCCCACTTTTCCATCCTCTCACTATTTTCTATCCTCCCACTTTTCCACTTCTCCAACCAAACGGACCCTAAAAGCTCTCTCTCTCTCTCTCTCTCTCTCTCTCTCTCTCTTTATATATATATATATATATATGCATTTTATAATACCTTAATTTCACATTATATGCATCCATTATATAGCTTAAAAATAAAATATTCATTTATTTTTATTATCTATTCTATTATCTAATTTTAAGTAAATTAATTTAAAAAAACTATATACATATGAATTTTGATTAAGCCGTGCATCGCACGGACATAATGCTAGTATATATATAAAACTAAAGTCTCTGACGCTCTGTTTGTTTCGATGAAAAATATTTTCAAATGTAAAATATTTTACATGTAAATATTTTACTTGTAAAATTTTTACGGTAAAACATTTGCAAGTGTTTGGCAAGTGTTATGACCTAAATATTGCAAATATAAATCGGCCACCACCAGCCACCACATACCCAGCCAACACCAGCCATTGCAAAAATATACCCACTGTAATCCCATTCCATCAGCCACCATCATCTACCCAAACACCCAAGAGCCATCAGAATCACCACCAACCACCAAATCACTACCAACCATTCAAAACACAGCCATCAAAACCACCACTAGCCACCACCAAAGCTTCAAAAAACTGCTACCAACTACCAAAAAAAACAACCATCAACCACCAAATCATCACCAACCACCCAAAAAACAACCATCAACAACCCATAAATCCATATCAGAAAAGCTAAATCACCCATAAAACCATATCAAAAACTTGAAAAGAAAATCCACAGACAAAGAATCTAATATGAAAATCCAACAACCCAGCAAATCTAGCGGCAGCAAGATCAAAACAGCCACCAGCAAGATCGGAACAGCCACCAACAACCCGATGGACTTCGTGAGAGAGACGAGAGGAGGGAGGAGTGGGAGTCGGTTGATGGTGGCGCCAAAGGTGGGTGGCACCACTGGTGGGTAGCTCCGGTCGGTGGGTGGCACCGCTGTTGGGTTGCGCTGGTCAGTGGGTGGCGCCACCAGGTTTTGGGAGAGAAGGTTCAGGTTGAGAAGGAGAGAAAATTGAGAGGGAGAGAAGAGATAGCGTGAAAGGGAATGAATACTTAGCCTGAGAGTTGTCGGGTGAGAGGTAGAGAGAAATTGTAAAATATTTTACCAAAATTTTAAGTGTAAAATATTTTACACAAATTTGCTTAGGTTGATTTAGTTGACTGAAAATGTTTTACTTTTGACTAAATGTTTTACTGCAAAACAAACACTGTAAAATGAGAAAATATTTTCTTGCAAATATTTTACGTCAAAACAAACGGAGCGTGAAACTCTCACAATTTTCCACGTCATCACTATTTTCTTTTTATTTTTATTTTAGGTTTTATATCTTATATATTTATTACTTCTCTTCAACATGTAATTATCTTATCAAGTGTTACAATAGTTTAGTTTAAGTAAAACTCTATTAGATATATGTTTCAAGAGCTTGAAAATTCTACTTCAACTAAAATTCTATAACAAAAATTTCAACAAATTTACACCTCATTAATATTTTTTAAAAATTTTATTTTTAAAAAACCTTTAGGGTTTCTTCCTTTCTTGCATAAGAACCCTATACGGCACTAACACAAACATAAAACTTGATTTTTTTTTTCCTTACTCGCATACAAACCTCCCTTTACAGCACCAACACAAATATTAAACCTCATTAGTATCTTTGCATCCCACTCCTCGGTGAAGGTTGATTTTCCACTCCCTCTTTGTTTCTTGGAATTATTTGTTTAGTATTTCTTGGAATTGATATATAGATTGCTTTTCTTTTCTTTTCTTTTTTGATGAGAATTGCATATGCAGGAGTGTTCCTATATAGGGTTTTTTTGTGTGGTTTTTAGATTGGTGGCAATTAGCAAAGAGAGAGAGCAAACTAAGTTAAAGAGCAGCATTGTGACTACTCATATTCAACAGTTGGGAACATTTTATCCAGCAGAGCCTAAACATCAGGTTTAGTACGTTGATTTATTGTATTTTATCCAATACAAATTTTGCACCTGATCTTTTTATTGTAGAACTTTATAATTTAAAATTTAAAAACAAGAAGCATGAAGCAAGAAGATGAACTTCCTAAATTTGGTGGTGAGTCACTACTTCTATTTATGAAATCAATCTTTTGTGTTCATTATGCTGCAGGAAATCATGATTAAAAATGAACACGTTTAGCATCTGAATTTAAAATATTTTATTCCATTTTGTAGAATTCAATAGGTGTGTTTGAAAGATTATATTAATCTTAATTAAGTTTTCAATATCTTTTCATTATCCTCTCCTTATATCAATTTCAAATTCTAATCATGTTTTGACAAATCAAGGAAGTGATACAAAATTCCAATATTGTCACTATATTTATAATCAACTTATTGGTGTTTGCTTTTATGAATAATCATTGAATCAGTTATTATTCATACTATATTGGATGTTTTAAACTAATACTAATTATTTCTACTAGACATTATATTAAATTGTATATTTTTAGAATGACTGAATTATCTTGATTGTCTTTTGTTTTGATATTTGGGTCTCTTTATTTCCTTTCAATTTCTATTTTTGTTAACCTAGCATCTAATTGAAATGTTTGATTTAGCCAATGGCCATAACAAACTCCAACCAATTCTTTGTTAGTTTAAAAGTTTCACCTAATTAGTAGCTAATCGACAAAGAATGAGAAAAACACTGTAGGGAGGTACAAAAACAGCACAAGACTACAAGAGAGCTTGGTGGGCTTCAACTTCTAGAGTTTCTGCATCTTTATTGAGGTAAATTGATGTTATTTAGGAAAGAAATATCATTTGAGTTATTGAGAGAATAATAATTTTATTTTTTACTTTGACATTGAAATCAATATAAATTTTACACATTTATGTTAAATAATACCGTGCATTGCACGGATTAGTGACTAGTATATACTATATTTTGTCTCTCTTTTTATCTTTTTTTTTTTTTGGAAGGGGGTAGTCTGGAAATTAAAAACAAAATATTGTTTTTTCAGAAGAAGAATTAAAAACAAGATGTGAATTGGGAAAAACCTACATATTAGAGATAAGTTATGATTTTTTTTCCTGAATAACGATAATTTTTAAACACTAAATACTTTTTTTTGAGAATTAAACACTAAATACTTAATTATATATAATATGTTAAAGATTTTATCGGCTTTGGATATAAAAATATGTGTTAGAGAGTCCAATGAGGTTAAATACTTATCTTCTTCTTCTTCTTTTTTTTTTTTTTTCCTCTGATAATTATCATTATATACTTATCTTTGTAGGGACATGCATAGCAAGGGTGTCACGGACGTCAGCCACTAAAAAATTCCTGCCTACACTCTATAAAATTCCTCCCATTCCTTTGTTTCATTGATCAAAGAGCAGGGAAGAAGGCACCTCTTTTATGGACCTTATGTGGCAGGTGCTGATGGTAGATGGCGTGGAAGTGGCCAAAGCAGTTCGGGTTGTTACAATAGCATGGGCATTATTGCATAATAGCAACGAGCTGCGAAATGGAGGTGAAAAGAAGTCTGGGCAGGCACTGGTTCAACGGGCTATCAGGCAATAAAAGTTTTTCGGCATTCTTATAAAAAAAAAAAAAAGATTCCTTTGTTTTTTTCTAATCAAACTTAAGAACATGGATCTCAAGATTCCGTAGTTCGTTCTTTTTTGCTAAGAGTTAATATTCTGTAGTAAATCTGGCCTTTTGCTAAGAATATTCCGTGGTGCATCTGATCATTGCTTACAAAATCAATAACCGGAAAAAGTATGCTAGCCAGTATTTAGTTTGGACTTTTGGAGGCAAGCTGTCGCAAAATGGAACTATCCCTCAACACCAAAAATAAAAGAAGAAAAAAAAGTATATAAAATTTGCATCTTTAGAAATAAGCCATACTTGTAATTCTTTTTTATGAGAACCATCCTGGCACTGACAGCTCTACTTGTATGTGAAACACCCTCACTTGTCAAAAAAAATTTTATACATGAAAAAAAAAATTATATAAATAATCATTTTAAACTAATATGTTTTGTAACCACCCCGACTTAGAAAAAAAGTATATTTATACTTTAAAAAAAAAATATTACATACTAAATTAACATATTTTGACCATCCTAATAAAAATGTTGAACACTTTTACTTGAGAATCATAAGAATTTGAGTTCAATAAATATAAGAGTAATGCTACATCCACAACATTTTCACAATAGTTTCACAATAAAACTTATGTGATAAGCTATTACTAATTTTAATTCAGGTTCAATATTGACATGTTTTATCCACCAATAAAAGGCTAACAACTTGTTGCATAAGATTTGTCATGAAATTGTTGTGGTCACTTTATTATTCTCATATTAGCATTTTCAATTTGCATTTTATCTATTATTAATCTATTTTTTTCTTATTCTCTTTGTTAGTACCAAAAAATTGTAATATTTCATGTATTTGCATGTGTTTTTTTTTTTTTTTGTGATGTTGATATATTCAAATTGTTTCTTTATTAAATTTTGTATAATTAAAGTTTTTTAATAATCACCCTAAAAAAAATTTCTAAAGCCACCATTGCATCCATTTGATTCACGGTTAGTGTAACTTGCTTTTTTTAAATTTCTGATAGGATGGAGAAATGCAATAAGTATGCAACATCAATATTATTACATGATATGGATCTTCATGGAGATACTACATAGAATTAGACAGCTTTGATGAAGCTCCCATGAGTATGTTTCCCATAAACACTTCAAGTTCGGGTGTAGAATAAACGAAAGAATTTAAATTTTTAGAAAATGTAAACATACGTATTAGAAAGAACTAAAGAGAAGAGAAAGAGAAAGAGAAAAATTTAAAGAGGTAACATGCTAGAGGCCCATGTTCATAACAAAATGATGATATTTATATTATTATGCTATATATCTTATGTGGGGTCCAAACCCCTAAGTCAAAAACCAAGAAAATTTCCTTTAGATGCTTAAACACTTGGCATCATATAATAATGATGGGTAAAATATAATCAATACACCTTGAGATCTGAATGAATACCATTCAGGTTTAAAAAATTTCAAAACTAACAAATTTAGTCTTTAAACTCAATTTCGTCCCTAAACTGTTACTCATTTTGCTCTCTGTCACGGTAATTAGGGATCAAATTGGTCAGTTTTGAAATATCTTGAATTTGACTGGTATTAACCTAAACCTCAAGAGTGTTGACTGTGTTTTACCCTATAATAATATAAAGTTGTAAAACTTGTTATTATTATATATATAAAACCGAAACTTCTGAAACTCCCACAATTTTCCACATCAGCACAATATTTAAATAAAATTATCATTTTATTTAAATAAAATTATTTTTGTTTAGTCCAAACTTAACAAGGAGTGAAACTCTATCTCTCTAACAAGTCCAACTTAAATTCAAACTCATCATTATCATATTTTTTTAAAACAAAATTATTGTAAAATTATTTATTGCTTTATGGGTTCGTGTACTTTTTTCTTTTTCTTTTATTTCTCTTTTGAATAGTCATTTATTTTTTGAACTGTTTCAATAACTTATTCTTTGATTATATATCTTTTTTGGCATTTTGGAAATTTTAACATCAAAATCTATGTAGTCACACACACACACACACACACACACACACACACACATATATTATCTATAATTTGTAGGCTCTAAATTTTTTGATTCCTTTCAATAGTTATAGTCATGAATTATTTTTTTGAATGTAACCCATTTTTCTCTTATATTTCTTTATTGTTTAGTTAGATAGATATATATATATATATATTAATATATATATATATTGTTTTGTTTCAATAATTTCTAAGCAATGAATCATCTTATTCTTTAATATTTTTTGGTCTTTCAGAAGTTTTAATATCTGAATTTTTAAGTTATTTTTTTGCAGTATCTGAAACTGTCTGACAAATTTTTTGTAAGTTATTGCACGTTCAAGCATACAAGAGCAAATCATGCAATTGTGCAATTTCTTAATCAATTTAAGATTTTATAAAATTATTTTAGTCAACCTCACAAATAGGTAGGTTTCCGCGCATTGCATAGGTTAGCGACTAGTAAATAATAATAAAGAAAAAAAAGTGAGGGAAATGAATTGAAATCCAAGTATTTGACTCAAAAACAGGGATTTGGATCAATTTAAATGAGCACTTAGCTGGCTTATATAGCTTAACTAAGCAAGCAAAATAATGACAATGTTTTGAAGACAGAAGCTTAGATCTACGCCCGTTTGGTAATATTGTTCTAGTAACATTGTTTGTATTTTTTGGAAATACGTGTGGGTGAAAAAGTGTATGAAAATACGTGTAATGTTGTTTAAACACTGAAAATTGTTGTTTAAACAACGGTAACAAACAGGCTAAAGTTGCCCAGCTAAAGGAAAAAAAGAAAAAGAAATATAGGATTTGTACTTTTTGCCGGTATTGATTATTACGAATCATTTTCTCTATTCAATTAAAGAGAATTGAATATGTTCACCTTTGGAAACACACAGTTTATGCTAAGTTTGATGAATGTAAACAAAGCTTTGATTGCTTTGCTTACATAATAGTGTGTTTGATATATATGTGTTATATTTTTAAAAAGCTGACAAGTATAGTACAATTTAATATTTTTTTATTTGAAGAGAGAGAAGTTAGTTTATGTTTTGTCTAATTAAGATCCCTTACCCTCTCCCTTGTGTGTGTGTGTGTGTGTTTGTTTCTAAAAAAAAAGGGTAATTGTCCCACATTGCTTAAAGAGAGTGTGTTGTGTGTAGTATAACTTACCACACCCTCCCATAAAAGTTACCATGGCTTTTGAGTGGAGTTGTAGTATGCATTTGTATTAGAATCCCTTTCCCTCTCCCTTGTGTGTGTGTGTGTTTGTTTTTCAAAAAAAAAAAAAAAAAATGAGTCCCATGGTTTTCAACATATTTACAAAAGTGCCATTAAACAACATTGTTTGAAAACTAAAAATGGGTAAGAAGAGTTTTCTAAATTTAGTATTTAAACACCCTAAAATGAGTAACGTAACTCAAACACTCCAATAAAAAACATTCTTACCAAACACCTTTAATCTCTTTTGGTCTTTGCCACTTGTGTATGTACCGGGGATAGTTGAAGTAACATGATGGTAGTGTTGGAATTAAAAAAATCTTTTAGATTATTAATTATCTTTAGGGTAAATAGCAAATTACACCCCTAAAATTTGGAGTATTTGAATTTTACACCTCGAAATTTTAGAATTAGAAATTTATCCCTTGAAGTTTGAGGTGTTGGATTTTATATTCTGATGTTTCAAAATTAGGATTTTACCTCCTAAAGTTTGGGGTATTTGGATTTTACAATCCAAACACTCTTATGATTTATGGGGTAAAATCAAAATTCTAAAATTTCAAGGTGTAAAATCTAAACACCTTCAAATTTCAGGGGATAAAATCCAAACACCCTCAAACTTCAGAGATATAATTTATAATTTATCTTATCTTTAATAGAGACTCTGTATATTAATTCTATATGCCAATAAAAAGTTTGTGAACATCTTATCACAATGTTGTCAACAAAGTTCACCAGCAGATATGATCAACACGACAACACATGTATTAACTTTCCTGTTTGACTTTATAATTCCACTTGCTTAGGCACGTGTTGAGATGGAACGAGTGAGGAGAAACTTTATCCATGTATAGGCACTCCACTCCGTACGCCAAGAGAAATTTTCTCACTAAATGGAGCTTTCTCGCTTTATCCTATTTATTCAAAGGCTGTTATATTGATGTATAAATAAGCCTTATATGTAAAACATAATTTAATTAATTGTTTCTCGCTTTTCTTTGCTTCGTTTTCGCCTATAATAATGGAAATAAATAATGAAGATGAACAGAAATTTCAAATTGAAACAATTTTCTATACATTTAAGACTTTAGTTAACAAAATTATAATCACAAAACATAATTTGAAACATGATATAAACCCTATGCTTGTATAATCTTCCCCAAAAGATATTAAAAAAAAAAAAAAAAAAACCAAAACGGGGTGCTTACTAAAAGCTAGTCTTAGAGTATTCACATCAGTCCGTGTAAAATTTTCCGTCTATTTTAACATAAAAACCTACTTTTTCTATTTTACACCACCACTTTTCCAAAACACCCACATCAGTCAATCTATTTTAGAAGATATTTCAATAAAATATTCATTCTTTATTAATTTTTTATTATTTTCTCTAATAGTCATACTTTTTTAATTTAAACTTATATTTCAAGTAAACCACCAAAACCAGTGGCTCGGCCAGTGGAGCCTCTTATGCTGGAGGTTCGATGGTCGAATCGTCGAAATAGTGTTTCCGGCAACCGTCGTCAGATCGGTGTCTCCACCCATCGTGCCGCTAGCATTGGTGGCCATACCACCAAAATAGTGGCTCCGGCAACATCCAACAGATCAGTGTCTTCGACCATCATTCTGCCATCAATGAAATATTTTGGTGTGTCCTTTCAGGGTTATGCACTAGATATATATATATATATATTATTTACTATTAGTATGATTTTAGTTTTAAAAAAGGGTACTAATTTGAATTAAAAATTTTAATATAGACTTTAATAAAATTCCAAATAAAATCATGCTTTGTTTGGAAAAAAAAAAAAAAAACTCAATTATAATTCTTTTATAATTAAATTATATTGTAGAGATATTTACAAGTAAGAAAGCTTCAAGGAAGCATCCTTTCCCCTCACTTTTAACCCCCCCCCCCCCCCCCCACTAAAACATCTGACCCTCTTTTTTATTTTTTCCTTTTTTATCTCACAAAATCACATCTCTTATCTACTTCCTCTCCCATGGTCTTTTCTCTTCATTTTTTTTTTAAATTTTTAAATTTTTTGATCTTTTCCTTTGTCATAGCTCTCAAGCACTTGTTTCTCTCTTCTCTAATGGCAGCAGCAAGCTCTCCACGAGCAAAGAAAGCAGCAAGCTCTCCATGGCAGTGGTGACGACGGCTTCAATTTGAGTTTGGGTTTGGGTTGATGGGTTTTTTGTTGAAAGTATGATTTTGGGTTCTAGGTTGTTGAGTTTTCCATTGAAGGTTTGATTTTGGGTTTGGATTGATTTTTGGTTTGATTTTTCTTTGTTTTTGGTTGATTTTGTGATTGGAATATCATGGGTTGTGATGGGTTGTGGTGGTGGTGATTGAGTGGTGGTTAGGCGGTGTTGGGTGGATTTGCAGCAAACTGGGACGGACATAGATAAAGAAGAGAGAGAGAGAGAGAGAGAGAAATTAATAAAATATTATATACAGAGCTACAGTAACCGTGTATATTTACACGGTTACTATAGCATCTTTGTATATTTGCAAAGCTTTAGAAAGACTAATGCAGGTATTTTTTGTGCTATATTGTGTAGATTTTTGCACTTGTTGTACTTTGCAACGACTGATGCAATTGCTCTTTGTTGCACAAGGATTAAGGAGAGATACGGAGAATAAATTAATGGTGATGAGGTGAATGTTATTTTGAAGCTTTCTTCTGTAATCACATTGGGAATTCTTTGAAGACTTGATCCCCCTATAGGGGGGGATCAAGTCATCAAGGAATTGTTCATCCTGACCACTCGTTTGATCCAACTCAACCCAAGGGCCATAGATGATTTTGATTAGAATTGAATGTATCTCAAGTTTATATAAAGCTAAGATTTGATATTTACGAGTGGGTATTGAATGTGAGAATGTTTCACCCAAAAATCTGACTTGTCCAGATATTTAAACAAATATAGTAGTCTAATTTGTGTGGATTACACGCTTCAAACCGTAAAATGTCTATTGTAAATAGGGTTAAGAATTCATGTTGGCATGTCATGTTGGATTAGTGGTATTCAATTATACGGGTTGACATAAACACAACCTATTTAACAACATGGTTTTGAAACTCGGACAAGACAGTTGAACCGGGTTAACCGGAACCAGTCATCACACCGGTTTTTTTAACTAAGAAAACCGAAAAATTAAAATTTTCTGTAAACCTCTTGACTTGCGGTTAAACCGTTCAGGTTTCTAAACTGAGCACGGGTTCACCGGTCAGACCTCAAAGCCTGCCCCAAAAAACTTCTTTGAAAAAATGGCCGGTAGATAGCCCTTTTTGGCCGAAGCAGTATCTTGTTGGTTTCCGATTGAAGCCCAAGGCCCCATGAATCTCTTATGAAGCTCCAATAGCTCACAGTCCTTGCATCTTTACTGTTTTGGGAGGTTCATATTTGTTTTGGAGAGACTAGGGCGAGAAAGACAGTGAGGGAGAAAGAGAGAAGAGTGACAGAAGGTTGCTTCTTCTAACTTCTGAAATGTTCTAATGAGATGGCAATAAAGTCTCAAGTCTAACGCATTGGGAGTGGTTTTTTCTTTGGGGAATAGGGATTTTTTCAAATTACATAAAGATCTCTGCCCTCTTGTCATGTCAATATTCATTAGTGTACTTTTTTTTTCTTTTCTAAATTGCATTTTTGTGCTGGCCGTTTCACACTTCACAGTTGGAGACCTATATCATTTCATATATTTAAATTTAAAGTATAATTCTTCTCAATTATATTATTAAATTAAAGTTTTTGAAATATTGTTATAAGTATGGATTTGTCGAAATATTTAAACTAACAGTAGGATAATATTTATATAACTTTCTTAATTAATGAAGAAATTTTTATTTTTATCTTTAATCCATATAAAATTAATCAACTATAAATATTATTTTAGTCTATATTGCTAATTTTTCATATTTATTTATTAAATCAATTATTAAATCATCAGGTCAAACCTCGATCTGACCTTAAAAACCTTGAACATTTCTTTTTACCGGTTCTTTGATCGGCCCGAGTCTAAAAAACCATGTTTAACAATAGTATCAAAACCTTTCAATCCTGACATGAAAATGAGTTTACATGACATGACTTATTTAACATGTTTAATAATTGGTTGTATTGGATTGACACAAACACAATCCACTTAATATGCTTGATAAGTTTTTTTTTTATATTTTTTATTTTTTTCCAGAAAGATTTATCTATTATATAATTAAGAGGACTAAATTCATATATATATATATATATATAAAACTTGTTTCGCTAAATAAATTAATATAAATAAAAAAATTTATGAACTCGCGCTCAAGGGGTTTATTTGCAGCCCGAAATAGAGTACTGTGTCTTTTTGATTGATCAGCGCTTAGGAGCTGTCTTTTCAGGAAAATTAAAGGCAGATGAGACAATTATTCAACGAAAAATGCACGGTTGGTCGTGCTTAATGTACTATGTACATGCTTCTGTTGTGTTGCAGGAATTTCAAATGGTCCCCACAACCAAATCGATCCGCCGGTCCTTTCACACTTTCACCTAAAGAAAAGGAGTAGTACGTAGGACAAAATATTCATCCAAAAAAAAAAAAAAACGCAGGACAAAATTATATTTGTGATTAGTATGTGTAAAAATAAAATACAAATGAGGTTAATTATTATTTATTATGTCCTCAACATTGTTTGGTACAAAAGTTGTCTAAAAAAATTATGAAATAAATTACGTTCCTAAATCCTAAAATTTTTTTTTTAAAAAAAATCCTAGATTGGTGTTGGTGATCGATATAAAAGTTAAAAGTTTTTTTTTGTTATAAATGAAACTTCATTAGCAGGAACGGAAAAGAGTTTGATGTTTTATTTTATGTTAACTTAAAATGGTTCTTTGGAAATAAATTTAGCCTAATATGGAGATAAAAACAAAATTTAATGATAATAAGTAATAACAAACACAAATGCAAATGAACTTTTGAAAGATGAAACCAACTTTAAATCAAATTCTCTCATGTGACAAATTTGACACTTTTTTTGAATTTAACATTTTAAATCTGATTTTATAAACTATGAAATTCTGAACAGTATGTACCCGGTACTCTATCCTTTCTCAAAAAAAAAAAAAAAAAAAAAATCATAGAAAAGTAATGTCGTTTTGGTATAATAAACACCAATTGAAAATTTCCTCTAGTATGAGTCATACTAGATAGGTTTAAGTGAAGTGTTTAATTAATATGTCATGGCTTTCTGGCTTATAAATTATAAGATTGAAGAAAAATGGATCTAATTTGCCACTCGAGACACAATATGAGTTTTGAATTTGCTTTTTTGGACTCCCTAAAACAATTAATTTACCTATATTTCTAGATTACCCATGGGAAATCACTTGTAAGTTGTAAGGTTGAACTTCAACATGTACGTATGAAGAAAAACTGTCCAGGTAATCAATAATTTCATTTTATATAATTCTGCTAGGTATAAAGCAAAAGATTGGTGACATTTAAAAAAAAAAAAAAATTTTTTAGGTCACATAAACAATATGATGGATTTGAATATGTTTTTCCCAAACAAAATCAAAACAAATCAAGAAAACAAAAAATAGCCAAACAGTTTCTGATGGCTCAGAGATTTTGTCTAGTGGGTGGGTCCCAGTTTCCTCCACCTGACATTGCAACACAGCACAACAAAAACACAGTTAACCACGTCCAACGCTAGAGCACAGACTGATCAGTTAACCGTCCAATGTTAAAGCACAGACTGATCGAGTGTACTGTATGTACACATTGTATATGTTTGGATAGAAATGATTTCTCCTGCGTTTGCATTTTTTTTTTTAGCGCCTTTTGCATTGTTTATGGGACATGAACAGTGCATTTAGGCATGTGAACAGTAACCCGCGCGTGAACAGTAACTTTTTTATTATTTTTTTTATTGTTTTCAGTTTTCAGTTTTCAGCAATATAAGCGATATTCAAACGGACCCAATTGTAGTATTGTAATTAATGAATGAAGATTTTTGGCCATGAAGGACCAATTTAGATTCCTTAGCATATTTTTCATATATTTTTTTTGAGGGAAAGCATATTTTTCACTTGGCTTGTCTGATGACACCAATCGAGACTTTAGAGTCCGTTTGGATACTGCTTATTTTGCTGAAAACTGAAAACGTTGTAGCAAAATAATTTTTAAATGTGTGAATAGTGCTGTGGGACCCATTTTTAATGAAAATTTTGTTGAAAAAAGAGGTTTGTGGGTCCTGTGAACAGTGCACAGGACCCACTGAAACTCTCACCACAACCACAAAACGCTCAAAAAAAAAAAAAAAGGAAACGCGGGACGCAAGACGCAAGACGCGGGACGCAGATGCGGGACGCGAGACGAGGGATGTAGACGTGGGACGTGGGACGCAAGACGCGAGACGCGGATGCGGGACGTGGGACGCAGACACGGGACGTGGGACGCAGACGCGTCCCTTTTCATCAGTACCCAAACGGGTATTTAATTTCTTCTTTAGATGTATGTCTCGATTAATTTTTAAATGAAAAAGATAGATTAGAGAATAGAAAGTCAGTCAAGTGTGTAACAAATTGCTGTAAATTTTTGCTCGTGACAAGCATGTGCATGCCTCACTTAATGCCTGTTACTATATATAAGCAAGTTTTGTTAGTTAATTACTTTAACTGTAAAGTTAGATTAGTTACACTGTTTTAGTTGTATTAACTATTTTATTAATCAATGGATTTTGTTAATAGAAAACACTTTCGAAATTTTTTTTTATGGAAAAAAAAAACTGATTATTAATTTAAGACATATTATTTTATTTATGATAAAATGCCTTAAAATCATGAGGGATTGTAATTGTATTGCTTTAAATTAATAAAATTGGAGGAAGCTTAATACACTTTAGTAAATTTTGATAAAATGGTCTACTTATTTTTAGTTGAAGCTAGCTATAATCATAAAATAGAAATCTGTTGGTTTGTCAATATAATTTCTTGTATTATACGCAATTCAATTATTCTCTCTCTAATACAATTAGACACAAGTCTCTCACTCACTCACCCACTCAGCCCTGTACGTACGTAAGCAATAAACTAGCTGTGATACACAAACTCCACAACCAATTTATTGCTTTACTGTAATATTGTAACTAATCTCTCTCCCATGCATGCTCTGGTGCTTTGCTCTCTGCACTACACCAAAAACCAAAGGCAAACTATTTCTTTTGCAGTGCAATACACAGAACTAAAAAAAAATTCTCTCTCTTGGCTAATAGCTTTTTCAACCATTTTTTCTTTCTCTTCCTCTCCTTGAATCCATCAACAACGATGGAGGATTCGGAAATAAAGGCAAACTTTTTTTCACCTTACTCATCATTACCGCCATTATCATCTTCACCTTCATCGAGTCAAATGCTAGTGTCTGATATTACATCGCAAAGCTTAAAGTTAAAAAATGCTGCTTACATGAAGAAAGAGCAACTGGAGAAGATCGGTGCAGGTACCGCTAAAAGAAGTTCATCAAGTTTTTTCCTTAAAAACAAGTTGAAGCATGAAGAAAACTTTGCTCAGTCATGTAATGGTCAATGTGAAACTGATATTAGAAGTTAGATATTCTTCTATTGATTAATATATGTAACATGTATTGAATCTTTGTTGTTTTGCGCTTTTTATTTTGCTACGATTCTTGGTAAATTATTAATCAGTTCTTGAATCTCGATGAACTTTGTTTTGTAATATTGGGCTAGTTAGCTGTTCCTTTTCTTTCACCACTTTAAAATGGGTTGAATATGTTGCAAACTGTTGAAGCCTAAATTCATATGAACTAAAACCACGAGGTTGAAACTATATATATATATATATATATATATTTATATTTATATATATGACTACGAAATGGAGCAATCTGTTTCAACTTTAATGGAAAGCAGAGGTCAAAAGAAAATCAGTGGTAAAGTCACAATATATCTATCACCTATCACTACAAGAAAAAAGACTTAATATAACGAAAAAAGTCGTTGCAATAACAATTAATGTCGTTGTAATAGGTGTTATTGCAACGACAAAAAAGTCGATGCAAGCCGTTGTAATAAACTCCGAGGTAATAGGTTTATGCAACACTAGATTTTCATTGCAATAAATTCCATATATTGCAACATTTATATATTGCAACGATTTACTTTGAAAATCTCGTTGCAGTAGGTTTTTTTTTATTAAAAAAAAAAGCAATAGGTTTATGCAACACTAGATTTTCGTTGCAATAAATGGATTTACTTTGAAAATTTCATTGCAATAGGTTATTTTTTTATTAATTTTTTTAAATTTAAAAAATAAATAAATCATTTTTTTTAAATAATATTTTTTTCATTAACCTGTTTTGCAATTCAAAAACCATATCTAGGTACTATACTAACAAATTAAAGATATGCATAAAAGATGAAAAATTCAAAATACTTCATTTCAATACATATGTCAAAAAACACAAATATATACACAACTTGTTGAATTTACATTCAAACACATAGTTTCAAAAAGTATACAAAAATCAATACAACATGAAAGAAAAGTTTCTTCCCGAAGGTGTTTTCCAAGCATGCTTCACGACCATTTCATTGACTTACCACCTATTTTGGAAAAAAAAGAAGAAGAAAAGAAAATAAGTATAAAGTTGAAAAACATCATATATATACAACACAATGACATCAATATACACCATCATTGATTCTAAAAAAAAAACACATACAAAACAATACTACTTGAAGACTGTACAATTAAACAAAGAAAAATCAAATTAAAATTTCAAGAGAACCAAAAAATTACCTGAAAGTTAGAGAGAAAATCTTTAAACTGAGAAAGAGTCTCTCTAAGGAGACTATGAATTAAGAGAGATTGAAATTTGAGAGAGAAAATTTAGACTTAGTAGATATGAGAGTGAGATGGAAATTTGAGAGATAAGTTTTGTAGTTAGTAGATAAATTTGAATTTTGAGATACGCTTAAGAAAGAGGGAAAGTGAATTGAAAAAAAGAAAAAGAAAAAGAAAACAGAGAGGCGTGGGGAGGGACAGAGAGAGAGAGAGAGAGAGAGAGAGAGAGAGAGAGAAATTGAGATAAGAAAAACATGGAAATAAACGTGGGTGAGAGACAGGGAAACTAAGATGAAAAAAGAAAAAGAAAAAGAAAAAAGAGGTAGGAGAGAGAGAGAGAGAGAGAGAGAGAGAGAGAGAGAGAGAGAGAGAATTTGAGATTAAAAAAAAAGCAAAAAAATAGGAGATTGAGTTGGGTGAGATAAAGAGGGAAACTAAGAGTAGAAAAAAAGAAAAAAAAAAGAGATAGGCGTGTGTGAGTTAATTTTGAGACGAGAAAAAATAGGAAGATAGATGTGGTGAGAGAAAGTGAGAAATTGAGATGAGAAAAAAAAGGAAGACGTGTGGTGAGAGAGAAATATTGAGATGAGAAAAAAAAGGGATAGACATGGGTGAGAGAGAGGAAATTAATGGAAAAAAAAAATAGCGCCAATTTCTCAAATTTTCCCGCTACTCAATTACTCACCTCTATTACATCAACAAAATTTGATGTGAAATAGAGATTTAACCAATTACAATAATATAGTTCGATGTGAAATAAAAAATTACCTTTTGCAACAACATATATATAAAATAAGAGTTACCTATTACAACAACACATTTTAATGTAACATAATAATTATTGCTATAATCTCATATTGATGTAATAAATTTAAGTTACTATTACAACAAAAAAACAACCTAGAGATGTAATAGTATATATATTACATCTATTTTTTTTTTTTTTTTTTTTGCAATAATACTTGTTGTATTATATCTTTTTTCTTGTAGTGTATAAAAAGCAATATGATTTGACTAATTGTTTTGTTGAGTTATTGAATGTTTAGTCCTATTATTATTGTTTTCTTGGCTTAATTATCTGACTGTGTGTGTTTATGTATGAATAAATGGTAATCTAGGCAGTTTTTCATTTACTTATTTGTATTATCTCTGTAAAGTGTAAAGTTGCCCTAAGTGTCTTTGTAATATACTGTTGAATATGTTGCACTCTGTTGAAGTCCAAATTGAGTTATTGAATGTTTAGTCCTCTAATATTTTATTATTATTATTTTTGTTAGCTTAGTTAGTTAACTATGTGTGTTTAACTGTTTATGAATGAATAAATGGTAATCTGGGCGGTCTTGCATTTACTTATTTGTATTATTTTTGTAAAGTGTAAAGTTGCCCTAAGTGTCTTTGTAATATACTGTTGAATATGTTGCACTCTGTTGAATTCCAAATTGAAATGTGTTTGAATATGTTACACTCTATTGAAGTCCAAATTGAAATACATTTGGCTCTGGTTGCTATTGTGTGCTCAAGCCTTATTTGGCTGTGGGTTTAGTTGGGTGAGGTCTGCTTAGTGATCACTGACCTTCACAGAGAACACCGAAAATTAGGGCCTTAAAGGCTCTAGTTAGGGATGAAAGCTCACATGTAGTGTTTATTGCTGAATCTAAAGTTAAAGTTGCAAGGATAGATAAAATGAGACAAAGTATAGGCTTCCTTGACAGCCACTGTGTATCAATCGTAGAGCTAAATTTTTGAGTCTAGTGGAAGAACGGTCAATTATTTTGTTGTACCGTGGTTAATCATTGGGGATTCTAATAGTATAAGTAATAATGTTGACAAGAAAGGAGGGTTTGGCTAATATTAAGGAGAGGTTGGATAGGGGTGTGTGCAATCAGGAGTAGCAATGCCTTTTCCCCAAAGTTGGAGTCAGACACTTATTGGCTTCTACCTCTGATCACAGCCCTATTTTACTGGATACTTACATGGAATCAACTCCAAAAGTATGGCCTTTTTTTAGATTTGAGGAAACGTGGACGAGAGATACAGCTAATATGGAGGTTGTAAAGCAAGCTTGGCAAGTGGATGTTGAGGGATCCCATTGCTTCAAATTAGCAAGGAAAATTCAGCAGGCTAGAGTGAAACTAAAGGATTGGAGGGTTGGGTCTCAAAATATTTGAAGATATTAATACAGCTCTCATAGCAAAGTTGGCTTGGTGGGTGCTAACAAGAAGGAATTGTCTTGCATTAAATTGTAGGCTGCAAAATATAATGTTAGATCTAATTGGCTTAAAGCGCTTGTTGTGAGAGTTATGCATCAATGACTTGGAGAAGCATAAAAAAGGTGAATCATTTAATCAGTAAAAGAGCTTGCAAACTAGTGGGTTCAGGGGAGACCATTTTGGTATGGGAGGATCATTGGTTACTTGACAAGCCATGATTCTCCCCTCTTCCAAATTCCGAGATTGTTGAAACTTGTATGGTTGTTTCCCAACTAATGAATCACTCAAAAACAGGGTGGAATGTTGAGATGCTCCATCAGTTGTTTGACCAAGAATCAATCAAAGAAATCTTAAGGATTCCACTGTGGAAAGTTGACCAACCAGATAGTGTTGGGAAATTGCCTTAAATTCCAATTGTGACTTGGAAAGTCAATTAGGTTTCCTAGTTGAAGAAGGAAAAATTAATTTGGGTTTCCTTGTTGTAGAAGGAAAGACTATTCCTTGGTGTGGAAGGAAGTCTATTCCTTGTTAAAAAGGTAATGTATTCTTAGTCCAAGAGGGAATAGTAAAAGAGTCTTATAAATAAACAATACTACAAAGAATTTGATGGCTTTTGCTTTGGCTTTGGCTTTGGCCCGAGAGTCCTCCCTATGGGGAGAGGGAAAATAGAGCGTGAAATTAAGAGAGAAAAAAAAGGGATTTCCGCTTGGGAGGAATGTAAGAGGAAGGAGAGACCAAGGTACTGTCGCCTTCAAGAAGACACAAAGAGAGCATGTGCAAGAGCAAAGAAAGAAGAAGCCACACAAGAAAGAAAAAGAAGAGAGAGCAGCTAAGAGGGAGCCGCTTAGAGAAAAAGAAGACAGTCAAGAGAGAGATGTGTGTGGAGAAGAAAATAAAAAGGAGAGAGCAAAGTGTTGCCGCCTTTGAAAGAGATAATTAGTGTGTCTGTGTGTGTGAAAGCAAAGAAAAACAAGAGAGATTTTTCTTTAGCTGTGAGACATACACAAGAATTATTGTAATTGATTTGATAATAGTGAAATTATTCGGAGTTTGTCCCGTAATTTTTTCCCTTCAAAGAGAAAGAGTTTTCCACGTAAATATTTGTGTTTTGTGTGTGATTATTATTTTGGATTGCTAATATTGTTGATAATATTATTTGGGATCCAACAGATAGATGGGCTTGGGTGGAGTTGGTGAATGGGCAGTTTTCAGTGAAGTCTGCATATAAACTTATTCAATGAAATATATTACCCACAAAAAAAGAAATATGATTGTTTTGTTGAGTTAATGAATGTTTAGTCCTCTGTTGTTTTGCTGTCTTAGTTATCCGATTGTGTGTGTATGTATGTGTTTATGAATGAATAAATGGTAATCTGGACAGTTTTAAATTTACTTATTTGTTTTCTCTGTAAAGTGTAAAGTTGCCCTAAGTGTCTTTGTGATATACTGTTGTACATGTTTCTTTTGAAATGTCATCAAAAAAATATGCTTCCAACTTTGGTTCTAATTTGAACAAAGAGTTTAATAAGTTTTTTTCTCTTTTTATTTTTGAAGAGAGAAATTGGATTGGTATCATATTAAGAAGTTTCCTTAATTAGATAATATAGTAGATAGAACTTTGAATGAAGGAGTTATAGCTTTGGACGAAAGGCAACGCCAATTTGTCAATACATTAGTGGGAGAGATGGTGAGCGTGACATTGTGAGTATCATTTTGTCTTCCACATGTATTTATTGATCATTTTGATTGAAATTATTTATCTGACAGTTTGGCTATTGTAGATTTGATTCCACATATGAGCCAGGCGTAGTAGAACTGGAGGCTGTACCATATACATTAGATAAGAATGTGAAGGTATTTTATTTATTTTTTAAAATTTTATATCCAATATCAAATATATGTGTCCATATATAGTGCTACTGCAGACAAGGTTTTATAATTTTTAGTTTGGTCTCCCTAAGCTGCAACTCGGATTGCGTGAGAGGTTTCTTAGACAAGTATGTGTTTCTCCTTTCTTGACTAAAATGTTGCATACGGGATGCTATTGTGACGCATATCATGTTTGCTATTTGTTTCTTCATTCTTTAGAATGTTAGTAGTTTGGTTTAAATTATCATTTAGTGTTTTATACTAATATTCTTGGTGACAATGTTCCATTATTCTTTTTCTATTCTTATAGATTTCTATAAAAACAAGTTGTGTTTGCCTAGAGATTTTATGTTCCATCATTTGTATGTCGTTGTTTAATTATTTAATCTCATAGGATTAGGTAATTTAACAAGTATATGATGTGGTAATTTAACAAGTATAGGGAGCTAGTAATTGTTAATTTAGCAAGTATAGGATGTGGTAATTTAACAAGTATAGGGAGTTAGTAATCGTTAATTTAGCAAGTATTGGGAGCAATAGCATGTATGAGAAGTTAGCATTGTACATATAATGATGGAAATGAATGTGGTAAGTAAAGTGATGGAAATGAATGTGGTAATTTAACAAGTATAGGGATAGAAATGAATGTAGTAGTTTAACAAGTGTAGGGAGTGAGAGCATGCATTGTACACTCTACACTTTGCACCTTGTACTTTTTGAATGCATTTTTTGCACTCTAAAGTATGACCCATGTTATAGGGTGCAAAGTGTAATCAGAAGTATAGTTTAGGGTGGTAATATATAATTTATCTTTTGCCTTTAAAGGATTAAGAAGATGGACAATTAGATCTTTTCACATGGTGCAATATTTTTCCATCCAAGTTAATTGCAAGCTTGATGTCAGGGTGCAAAGTGTAACAAGGATCACAGTTTAGGGTGCAAAACGTGCATTCAAAAAGTTTAGGGTGCAAAATATAATCATAACATATTAACATGTACGTACCAAGTTAAATTAAATTAACTCACAAAATTAGAAACATATTACAAATAACATCTAAATGTGTATGTATATATTGATTTGTACATATGTCGATTGATTAATTTACTAAGAATTGTAACAAAATATTCACAAAATAACAAGAATAGCAAGAAATAAACACTAGTGGATGAGGAAGGTGTTTTATGCCTTAATTCAAAATCTGACAAGAAAGACAATAGTTAATTATCATGATATAATTTGATTAAATGTCCTTATATAATAATTTACTAGGATGTATGCTATGATTTGAGAAGCCTGTTCCATTGCTTGTAAGGGTTAGGTTATGGGTTGCATGAGGAAGGTGGACTCTTGAGCTAGGCGGCAGGAGGACAAGGGAGCCATGGCCCCCTTGACTTTCCAAAAATTCCTCATCTCTTTTATTTTTGGTAAAAATATATAAATTAATGCATACATTTAAATAATGCCCCCTAGATTTGACTAATACATCATTTTTGTTTTTTAAAATTATTCTTATACCATACATAACTCATTAATTCAAAGTGTATTTAGTGCATTTCCTATTAAAAAAAAAGTTTATAAATTATTAATGCACTATTTTTCCTCTAATTACTCTTATACCATAATAGCTCTGCTCATTGAACCAAATAATATTTAGAAGACATCCTAGAAATATATGTAAGTAAATCTTTTTAATAAAATCCTTCATTATTTATTTTTTAATGTTTTCAGAAGATTAGAAATATGGACATAAGAGTTTGATTACTAGTTATATTACTAGTTTCCTATCCTTAGTTTTTCAATGTTGAAAAACCTCTAGATTATTTAGTAACTGATTCTGGCGTGTAAGTCAATTGCACATAGGAGTTTGATTAATAGTGAGAATTGTTGTATAACTAATCTGAGTGAATCTCCGACATCATAGAGTTAATATATGTGTGTGTTCATCTTTATTTATTTTTATCTGCACTTTTTCTTAATGGAAGATTCTGATCTATCAACAATCCTCTTTTCAGCTTCATCATCATCATTAATAAGGGAGTTTTTTACTAAGGCCCATGCAAGGGAACTGACGGCACCTACGGGTCCGTCAGTCGCACAGGAGTAGATGGAAGGCCTAGGATGTCGACATAAAAAGCGACGGAGCCACACTAAAACCTGATGGGTAGAGTGTCCGACGGACAAATGGAAGGCTGATGGGGTGGATAAAAGCCAACGGGTCCAACGTGGCCTTACTTGGTCCTCATGAAAGTTCATATAAGGAAACATCTTGCATATTGCACAAAGTGGACCCGCGCTACATGTTCATATCTCCCTCATATGGAAAGACACTCTACAATCTCGGAAACCCTAGTACTAGATCTTCTCCATAAGGAAAAATTCCCTCTCTTAAGGGATCTTGGTTCACTACTAGCCACTATATAAGCACCAGACCTCCACTTTTCTCAGGTATAGAGAAAATCCCTAGCTCTCTCACTGTAAAGTTCTTAGAGATTTCTCATTCACTAACTTGACCTTCGGAGGGTCCTTGACTGGTACCACATCGGTGCCTTCTGTTTGGTCCATTTGTTCTTATTCCAGAGGTACCCATTGGAGTGGTTTGGAGCCTACAACTCACTGACGATTTCAGCACATCATCAATCATTGTCATTATTACCATCAAGTCTAATACTACAACTACAAATGTCTAATATTACTTCACATGGCCTAAGATTAAAAAATGTGGCTTACATGAAGAAAGAACAAGTGGAGAAAATAATGATGAAGATTGGTGGTACTGGTAAAGGAAGTTCATCAAGCAGTTTTTCCATGGAAACCCCAGCTCTGTCATGTTATGGTGAATGACAAACTAGTAGTAGAAGTTTGATATCCTTTATTATATATTGATTATTATATGCCATTTGTTTTTGTTTTTATAAATCATTATTGTGCTTTCTAATTGATATTATCCACTATAAATCCATGTTGTTTGGTATCATTTTCTTTGATCTCTATGTTTCAAACCCCCCTAGTCGCCCAGCTGAATGAAAAAACAAGAAATATAGGATTTGTACTTTTTACCACAAGTGTGCTGATTATTACAAATCATTTTCTCTATTTGATTAAAGAAGAATGAATATGTTCACATTTGAAAACACACGGTTTATGCGTAGTTTGATAAATATAAACAAAGCTTTGATTGCTATGCCTACTTTTGAATTGATTACACTTGGAATCCCACTAGTTCCCTAGCATTTTTTAGTCTTTCGTTGAAGTAACATGATAGTAGTGTTGGAATTAAAAAAAAAAAAAAAAAGCTTGTTAATTATCTTTAATAGAGACTCTGTATGCTAATTTTATATTCCAATAAAAGGTTTGTGAACATCCCATCATAATGTTGTCGATAAAATATAAAGTTCACTAGCGGATACGAGCAATACTTGTACTCAACTTTTCTGTTTGACTTTATAACTTGTTGAGATGGAACAAGTGAGGAGAGACTTTATAATCCATGTATAAGCACTCCACTCTGTACACAGAGAAATTTTTTCTCTCTTTATCCTATTTATTCAGTGGTTGCTTGTTATATTGATGTATAAACGAGCCTTAGATAAAACACATTTAATCAATTGTTTCCTACTTTTCTGTGCTCCGTTTTTGCCTATTATAAATGAAATAAATAATGGAGATGAACAAAAGTTTCAAATTGGCTTTTATAAATTTTAAACTTTAGTTAACAAAATTATAATCCTAGAATATAATTTGAAACACACTACAAAAAACGCGGCTAAATGTGGGCTATAGCCACATTTTTTTTAGCCGCGTTTACAAAAAAACGCAGCTATAGTTGATTAGAAACGCGACTACAGGTCCAGTTGAATAATTTTTTTTAAAGAGGGACCTATAGCTGCATTTTTAAAACGCGGCTATAGGTTAAGTCTATAGCCGCGTTCAAACAACACAGCTATAGGTCTAGTCAAATAATTTTTTTTTTAAGGGTGACCTATAGCTGCATTTTTTAAACGCGGCTATAGGTTAAGTCTATAGCCGCGTTCAAAAACCGCAGATATAGTTCCAGCCAAATAAATTTTTTTTTTAAAGGGTGACCTATAGCTACATGTAACACCCAAAAAAAAAAAAAAAAAAAAAACTTTTTCTTTATTTTCCCACATACCCCTCACTTTCCCACGTACCCCCACTTTCATCTTTTTTTTTTTCTTTTTTTCCCCTTCCTTCTTCACTCACTCCAGTGCAACTCTCCAGTGGTTCTTCTTTCTTTCCTTTTTTTTTTTCCTTATTCACTCCAGCAGTCCAGCATAACTCTTTTTTTTTTTTTTGCAGCTACTTCTTCTTCTTTTTCTTTCTTTCTTTTTTTTCTTCATCTCAATCACATTGATTTGTCTATAGATCTAGTTTTTTTTTTTTTTTTTTTTTTTTTTGTTATTTTATGTTTAGTTAGTAAGAAAATGGAGGAAATGTTGAAAATTTTGAATGAAGTGGATATTCTAGAAATATTTGTGTCTATGTCTTGATTTGGATTTGAGTTTTGAATTTGAATTTTTTGGATCTGTGCTTGAATTTGTGCTATTGTGTTGCTGATATTGTGCTTATGTTTAAATGAGTTTGTATTCTTGAGCTTGTTCTTTTGTGTTTCTGAGCTTGTGCTTTTGTGTTCCTTGAATGGATTTAGTGTTAGATTTGGGTTGGTTTTGTTGAATGAGAGGAGATTCATGGGTTTGTGTTCTTATATTTTGGAGCACCTTGTGTTTGTATTGTGAGTATGTTGTGTTTGATTTTGAATTTTCTGGGTTTGTGTTTGATTTTGAATTTTTTGGGTTTGTGTTTAATTTTGAATTTTTTGGGGAAAAAAAAAACCTATAGTCGCGTTTCAAAAACGCAGCTGTAAGAGGCTTTAGCCGCGTTTTTAAAACGCAGCCAAAACTGTACCTATAGCCGTGTTTTAAACGTAGCCCAAAGTGGGTCTATAGCCGCGTTTTTTACAAAATGCAACTATAAGTCTCAGCCTATATGGGGTCGAAAAACGCAGCTATAGGGGGACCTGTAGCTGCATTTTAAAAAACGCGGCTATAGAAAACACAACTATAGCCTATAGCTTCGTTTTTAGGGTCTATAGCTGCGTTTTTGAAACGCCGCTAAAGCCTGCATTTTTTGTAGTGACATGATATAAACTTTATGCTTTATTGTATGATTTTCCCAAAAAAAATATAAACAAAACAAAGAGGTGCTTTCTAAAAGCTAGTGTGAGTTGTACAAGGACTAGGGAGATATTTGGAGAAGATATTAACGGTGACGAGATGATTGTTATTTGAAGTTTTTTTTTTTTTTTTTGTAGAACACATTGGAAATTCTCTTATTGCTCTTCCAATAAGTAGATCTCTTATTGCTCTTCCAATAAGTGGATAGGGGTTATCAAGGAATTTTTCAACCTAACCACTTGTCTTGTCCAACTCGACGCAAAGGGTCTCAAACGGTTTTGATTGGTGAATCAAATGTATCTTGAGTTTATAAAGCTAAAAAATTGATATTGACAAGTGAGTGTTGAGTGTGAAAAAGTTTCACTCGAAAATCTGACTTGTCCAAAAATTTAAACAAATAAAGTAGCCTAATTTGCATGTGTTACAAACTTTCAAATCGTAAAACATTCATTGTAAATAGGGTTGATAATTCATGTTGGCATGTCATGTTGAGTTAGTTGTATTCAACTATATGGTTTGACAAAAATATGACCTATTTAACAATCGTATCAAAATCTCTCAATCCAAATATGACAAGTTTTTTGAGTGAGTTTACACAGCATGACATGACACACTTAACATACTTAATAATTCGGTCGTGTTGGGTTGATACAGATACAATTCATATCAACCTGCTTATTAAACCAAGTTTCAGTTGGTTGACAAACACAGCCCATTTTCAAGCTGCTTTATATATGTATACATATAAATATATAATATTATATATACTTACATCAAGTCTCATACTCACAAGTCACAAGTTTGTTCATAAATATATTATCATATTTGAATTCAACTTATTTAACATAAATTTTTGAGAAAGGTTTATTTAATATAATCAAGTCTAATTTTAAGTAAATGAACATAAATAAACTTTTTATGAACTCGGGCTCAAGCTGTTTGTTTACAGTCCGAAGCAATGAAATGATACAGTAATAGGGACGGACCCAGGGGGCGGAGCCTCCACTATTATTTTTTTGTTAGGTAATTTTAGACTTTTTAGGGTTGACCCTTCTTTTTCAAAAACCTTGGCCCCCCTAACAGCCGAATATACAGCCCAACTAAAAAAATTAAAGCTGGCAATTCAATCCACGGTTACAACAACTAATTCTGAAAAAAAAAAAAAAAAGAAGGAGGATTCGGGAAGAGAGAGACCGAGAAAGTAGAAGAAGGTGAGTGGTGAATGACTCTGCCAACCGCGCGCCTCAAGCCTCCGCCACGCAGCCGTCGTCCACCCCTGCGAGACTCACCTCACTGCCATTGACCCACCCACTGACCAGTCGATCAACCTAGTGGTAAGAGACGACCTAGAGTTCCGCACCTCCAGTCGCCGCCGCTGCCGCCTGCCAGTCTACCCACCCACCTATCCGACGCCGGCCGCTGCAGCTTCAGCCTCCCATTCTGCTTGGTGGGTTGGCAGGACAAATTTATAATGAAGAGAGGTCTGTTGAGAATAGTGTTTGAGACTTTGACTGTTTGTTGTTAAGTGAAAGCCCAACAATAGGGAACAATTGACAGAGATGAAAAAGTGTTAAGTTAGGAAAAAATGGTGCATTATGAATTCATGGCCTTGGGAGGTAATAGTGTTTGGGGTGATGGGTGGTGGCAGTCTGATAGAACAAAGACAAAATACATAATATAATAAAATATTAAACTCTAAATTTTACAAAACCAAATAAAATTGAGACATTACTTGCTCTTGCAGGTTCAACTTCTAACTAGGTAGCGACATTGTCATATACAGAAAGTTATCAAACCTTTATTTGTAACAAAATGAAAAATGATTTTTTGACGAACTCTTTAATGTAATACTGTATGGATGTTTATTTGATGTTCCCATGTTCAAATTTTGAATGGTTTATATTGGGTGTAATGGTAAAAAGAAAATTTATTACTAAGTAATAGGAAAATGGTACAAATTATGAATGAACCTATAGGCAATTGTTGTTTTTGAAGACATGTAGGGCTAGATTGGTTTTGATCAGTGACCTTGATAGACACGGTAAGGACTGAAACTGAGATTAAACTAACAACTAGCACTCCATTGACTGGACACTAGAGATTGAGAAACAGGCTAGTACCAGCCTGAGCACACCACATGTGGAAAATAAAATTTTGTTACAAATAGATGAAAAATGTAGTTTTAAGAAAGAAAAAGCCAAAAAAGCATGTAGATTCTGAGTTTAGGAATGAGGGTGGTAGCCTTATTTAAATGAAATCTTTTCTAGTGTCATAAAAATCCTGTTTATGACACATAATTGTATGTAAATTATAGTATCGTAAAGTCTTAATTTTGCCACAATTATTAGATGGAATAGACTGTTGTTATTTGTATGTACTCTTTCTCATAGAATCATCATTTTTTTCTCCACTCACGTAATTAATTTGTCTCAACTCTATCAGACTATCATATTCAATTTTAAATAACATTTTACACCACAAAATTAAAATTTTTTTCACCCATCAGTGTCCTCTCAAGTCTCAACTACTACCAGATTTTCCTCAATTTCATACTGTCTTAAATCATCACAGCCAGAGACAACAAACAAACCTTTTACCAACAAAAACCAGAAGCCCTGCAGTTAGTATAATGTGAATCTCTAGCTAAGAAAAAATCAAATCCCAGGAAAATGTGGTAGCCATCTCCGCCAATCAAACTCATTTGCAAAGAACCCTCGCTTCTTATATCAAACCAGTCTTCAAGATCTCTCACCATCTCGTCTCTTTTTTTCTCATCAGCCGAAACAACACTTCTCTCTTTTCCTTTCTAAGCTCTGTTGAGTCCTCCTATTATTTTATTTCTTTGCCTGTTATGTTGAGTTGATATATAACATATATGGAAGATTTATTATGATTCAATGGTTTTGAGATTCTTTTGTTTTGTTTTCTCAAGTTTGGATTTAGATTTTAAGCTATGTGGCCAAGAAGAAGATAAATCAGGCGAAGAAGAAAATGAGTCAAGAGAGTTCTTGGAATTGATTCTGCTAAACTGATCATATGTTTGGAATTGAGGGACTAGGAAATAAGGTAAAAGAATATGAATTTTAACGTTATTGTATATTTCATATTAGTTCATTTTTTTTTTTTTTTTTTTCTAAGGATTTTCATTTATTTTGGCATCAGTGGTTTGTTTTTATCCTATATTTGAAATTATTATATCTCTTATCCATTTTGAATGAAAATATATTTATGAAAATATTTTCATGTTTTGAAATTGTATTAAAAGCAGAGGTCTATTGGAAGAAAAAATAACTATTTATAGAAATGAAACTATACTTTTTTTGTTAGGTTGGGAATGGACCTGGATTCTTCATCAAAATGGTGGAAAAAAATCAATGTAACCTCAGACGAGGCAGGCGCAGAAGGTGTGATTAAGTGGGAAGCTTGCCCAAAAGGCCAATTTGCTGCCTGTTTGTTAAAGAAAACTATGGATATACTTTGTAGTCAGTTTGGGTATGTCCAAAATTATTCTTTGGAATATGAACCTTCATTTTTATTTTTGGGTTCAAATCGTTAATGCTAGGATACTAGGACAAAGATTACTATTTTGGAGGCTAAGATTTGGCATTCCTCTTTGGTAAAATTTTCTATCAAGGCAGGATTATTCAAGAGTTTATGTAGGCGGCTAAATGGGAAGTTAAGGAAAGGGGAAGGTGGATTTTGGAATCAAAGTTATGAAAGCATGATTTATAGATTTCAAGATTCTTTAAATTTAGGCAAAATAACAACCCTCAGTAACATCACTCCCAACCATGTATATAATTTTGACAAAGATTAGGACCATACCATCTAACCTGAAGATTTCAATGGGGCCATTTTTTCCAGTACAGCCTTGACCTCCTCCGCAGCATATAGTTGCTTAAGCATGGCATTCATTGACCGAATTACATGATTGAACCCTCTCTACCAATAAGGCTTGCTTGGTTGGATGTAGTAGTGGAAAGTTGAAAGTAATTGACTAAAAATTAGGGCAATCTTGGCATCATTTGACCATACCTCTCATTCTTGAAACCCTAATAGCATTCTTTCTTTTTCACCAGGTAAGCTCTACCATGGAAGAATACTGATGTTCAATCCCCCATGTTTAGCCATTGAGAACAGGATCTTTCCTCTGCATTCTCTCTTCTTTGTCGAGAAGGTGCCTATATGTAGGAGAGGCTAGTAGCATAGGTTGGATCAATGACTGTGGCCTTGTATGTATACCAACTCTGTTTGACAAATTCTTTTTGTCTGAGCTCTCTTTTGACACTACTAAAAACGGTTTTATTCCACACCCAAAGTTGTTTTGTCCCAGTTTCAATTTGTCATATACTCTAAACATTGGAGTACCAGTGATGTTCAAACCCCAAGCTGACTGAACAGTTTCTTCCACAATTATACGTTATTGACACAGCATCTCTTTCTAATCAGGCATTGTTCCTATAGGGCAGCAATGCCCGCTAGTTTAATTCAGCAGCCTGTTCTATTACAGCATTGTACTTTAGCCAGCCAGCTAGGATTCTATTGAGGAGGTTAACTAAGTCTCAAGCCATTTCCAATTAATTCAGCAGAGCAATTGGAGCAGGAGGCTAAAGTCTGCTGTAACAGATAGAGTCAAATTAGTTGAACTTTGTAACCAAGTACTAGGTGCAGGTTATTGGCACAGCAGCTATGGGATTAAATTGTATTCTTGAGTAGTTAGGGTGTGTGTTAGTTAGTATAGCCTATGCCAATAGGAATTAAGGTCAACGAGCCATTCCAGTGCACATTCTCGTACACCTTCTATAAATAGAATAATGACCTCATTTTTGTAATCGTTTTGAAATGAATAAAATACCTACAGCCTTTTTAGGTGCTATTTTGAGAACTAAAAGAGTTCTTTGCAGGGTACTATTAACACCTGTAAGTTTCTCTAAACGCTCTCTCTTCCATTTCATCACCTAAACAACAACCTGCCCATGCACCACCCCTGCACTAACTACCCAAGGTCGGGCAATGGCGCCAATCATACATTGAAGTGAAATAAAATGAATAAAATACTAAAGTCTCAACATCCATCTGTATTTTATCGCATGATGAATTAGGTCCGACACAATCATTTTATCATTTGCAACATTTTAGTTTGCACCATAATAAATTATAAAGATCGGTATTAAACATGTGGCATGAAGTATCAGAGATGTGAAAAATCTTTTCTTGGAAGCAATAAGTGAATACAAAGTATGGTAAAGACTATAATTTGAGGAGATTTACTTTACATTTTGTTAGAACATGTATTAGCTATTCACTATTTTCCTCCTTTTTAAAAGGTGATAATTTTTTTGTGTGTAGAGAATAGGTAGCTCTAGATTCAGACTAAATGGATCGAGTTGTGAATTAGTTGTTAACAATGGTTAGTAAAATAATCCTCATTTTAATTTATAAATATGACATGTGAAATTCATTAGAATAATTGAAATTTTTGAGATTTTTCTATTTTTTTCTCTCCCTCTTGTCCAATGTCGAACTAATAAGTTGTTATTTTAGATTGATGGTTTCACAATAGACATCTTCTATTGTTGAACAACCAACAGAATTGGACATATACATCTCTCTTCTGAGGTAATATTCTCTCCTCCCTTTCTCTCTCTCTCTTTTGATGCACCCACATATACTCATCCTTATAGTCAATTCATAAATTAGGTCAATTAGACCTTCCTAAGATAAGCTCTTGATGAAGCAGGATGTGTTCGGATTTTAAGGGATCCATTAAAAAATTATTGTTGACTCTTTACTTGAGTTGGATGTGAGCCTTGACCTGGTAAATTATTTATTTTTGTGTAATATTGATGATGGAACCATAATCTCATGTCACTGGTTTGTATTACATACTTTTATTGTATAAACTTTGTGGGACGGTATTCGAATCAATTTGCGCTTTTGAAACTAATTGTTCATCATGTTTTCTTTATTTATTGGGTTCAGATGCTAGCTAAAATTTCTGATTTATTCTCTGTTTGTTGGTTATTGCTGTTTGGCCTGAACAGCTACTTTGACTCAAGTTGGACTGGAGCAGATAAGTCGCAGATTGGCTTGTCAAATGCTTTATTTCGGGTGTGGGATGTGCAGGAAATTTACGGCATGGATAGAAAAAAAATGTGATCCGATGTTGGATTAATCAAACTCATCTATCAAATAAAGATATTAAATGAAGTTTTAAACAATATATTCTATAACAATATGTGTTAAAAAGTATATTTATTAAACTTGGAATTTATTGTTATTATTATTTATGCATAACCCTTTTACAGAAAACTAAACATCTAGCCTGCTCCAAGATTATTTAGGCAAAACTTGGGAGAAATTACAATTCAAACTTAGTGAAGCCATCATGTGAGACTTAGAGACCATTTAGCTAGATTGTATTTGCCTTAATGACTTCCTCAATGGATTAACAAAGTATACACCTCACCTAAGAATAGACATTCTTAATAGTCTCAAAAATAATGTTTATTTTTTTGTTTATCTAATATTCTGCTCATAATAATTCTCTTTGCTTATATATTTATTGGACTTCTATATATTGCCAGTTCATCATATTAATTCTTAATTTACACTTTTTCTTTAAAAATTACATCTCAAATACAGATTTCTCTATCTTATTTTTATGTTTCATTTTATACTTTACTAATCACTAACTTGTTATATCACTTCATTTGTAAATTCTAAGTTGAAAAGGGAAAAAATCAGGCACATTACATTTCCATAAAGAGGAACATAAAAAAGTGGAGACAAAGAAATTTATTTTGACTAAGTCATTAGAAAATGTGTACTAATAAGAAATTTGTAAAACCAAATAACTAGGACCAGATTTCTATTCTGCACCTTCTTCTGCTATTCTATTCTAGACAGCGTTTCAAAACAGATTTCTAATCTGCACACTCTTTATCTGTTTCTGTTTACCTGGGTTCAAGCATATTATGGTAAAGACAATAATCAAATAACACATTTAGAAAATCATGTGATCTACAGTTATTGGAGTATAGGAATCTAAACTTTTTAGTCTGAGTTTGTTAATCAGTTAATATTACTCAGTTTATCACTAATTGTGGAAAGGTGATATAAAGTCCTAATTATTATTATTATTATATATGTGTTTGGAAGATGAAAAAATGTGAAAAAGTAATACAGAAAATATATTTTCCATTTCATATTTTGACTGGCTTGTAAATCTTACATGGTTGGAAAATGTTTTATTTGAATCAATCATAGCCCAATGTTGCAAGTATTAGAAATAATGTTTAATAACTATTTAGCATCCAATTTAAATAGGTTTCAATTTGGAATTTATATCTTTTATTTTTCTGTATTACATGCTATTATAAGTTAAGTGATCATAAATACTGCTTTTTCTTCTTCTTCTATCAGGGGACCCTACAAACATTTTTTTTTTTTTTTTTGCTAATGCATTGAGATATGAAGCTACATTTGGACCTCCCCCTCTCTCTCTCTCTGTACATAGCTGTATAAACTTTTTTAAAGAAGAAAGAAAGAATATAATCCATCTAGTTCCATATGTCTTGCAGTGATCTCCGGGTGCTTGTGTAAATATAAAATGTATTAAAATACTATACGAATAATCATAATTATAAATTTCCTTATTTAGAGAAAAATAAAGAAAAATTTATATTTTCTCTTATTGATTAGTAATATCATAAAAAATGAAAGGTTTTGACTTCTTCTAATATATTTATTAACTTTTATTATATATATATATATATATATACACACACACATACACATGTAATATGTATATATTCTAATCAAACTAGGTGTGATTTTCTACAAACTCTGTTATATATATATACATAACATATGTAGGGCAAGATTCGGTTCTTAAATCACAAGTTAAAGTTTGAGTCAAAAACTCAATACAATGAATTTGTGAGAATGACTTTGAAAACTAGGTTCTAATGAATCAGTGGAAATATAGTTAAGCTCAGTTAATGAAAAATAAAAGATAAAATAGTTTAAATTCAAAAGAAAGTATTTTCAAACAATCAGAGATCAGTTAGTATATATATCTTTGGATATGGTTACAAGTCTAATTTTTATTGGTGTTTTTCTCTCTTCAATTTCGACCCCTTTCCCTTAGGGTGTTCTTTCTCTTTATACTCTCTTCTTCATCTTCACCTCCATGTGTAGACGGAGTTCTGGCGGTATGATCTTCTCGTCTTACGCGAAATGTCTTTCGGGTAAATTTGTCGAAATTTGAAAATCCTTTGTTGGCCTGTCAGCCCTTTTCATTAATGAAGCGAGGAGAGTTAGCTGAGCATTGATCGCAGGTGGTGCCAGCCTACTTCCGATGTTTAGTAGTTTCCTTTGTCCTTGCCTTCATGATATGTATCTGCTCCAGTAGAACTTCACGAAATGTTGCCACTGGATGGCGGACCACGCTAGACTCTGTGCTCATGGACTCTGCCAATGACCCCTTTCTTCATTCACTAATGCGGACTTCCATGATAGTGTTTAACTTGTCCTCGGGCTATTCAGACATATAGTTGACTCAGACTAATATATATTACTGAGCTATCATCCCTACAATATATATATATATATATATATATATATATAGTAATACTCATTTCATTTGTTTGTGTTTCATATATAAATATTTTGCCATTATTAAAGCTTACATATGCATTGAATAATAATATAAATTGACAGTTTTTAATTTTTCTAGTATTGTTGCTAGGTAAGCAGTTGGAAACCACGATTTTCACATAATTACTCTAATATATTTTTAATTTGATATTTAGAGTTAATAATAGTTCTTCTTATTAGTTTAACTAAATTCAAACTCACCATCTTCTTTGGATATATTATAGATCACTAATTTGATTAAATTAGGCTTTATCTTCATAAACAAATTCTAATTAACTTTTTGTTGTATTTCTAATTAATTAGATGTTTTATTTTATAATCATCAATTTTACTTTTAATTCATTAATAGTTATTAATTGTATCACATAGATGTTTTATGTTGAATTTTTGTCCATGTCGCACAAGTTGGAGATTACTAATAATAAAAATGAAAAAAATTGAATTTTTGTTCATTTCTTCTAATGTTACTAAGTAAGTTTTAGCCCACGTTTTCATTGTCACATCCTTCTAAAAAATGGAGTATATATTTTTAATTAGGTTTTAGAAATATAAATGGTGTTAAAGCCATATAAGTTTTAACTAGTACAACTCACCCAATTTTGGATAAATTAAACAAAATTATTTTTAAGTAGGTTTTGATCTAAGTTTAAATTAAAATTAAATTTATTTTTTTCTTTTTCTTTCCTTACAAACCTCTTTGATAAGATTTTATTTGTAATATGTTAATGTATAAAAAGTAAATTAATTATCTAGTCATTTATTTCACCGATCTCTAAAATAAATCAAAGGATTTCAGTTTATACAATACTATGGTGTTGTATGGCTGAAATCAACTGATTGTTTGTTTTTTCAAACTTTCTCTAATGTTGTCACATATGCTTTGACAAACTCACATTTTCCATGACATTGTTCTAATATATATTTCATAGTTGGTTTAAATTAAGGATTCAACAAAACATAACTGTTTACACTATATATTAGAATCTTACAGCATCATATATATTTTTGAGCCTACTGAGCATGTATTTTTTTAAATAGTGAGATGATGCAATGATAAACTCACGATAAAAATGAGGAGAAGATCATATTTTATTGAACTTCTCCATATGTGCAAAAATATGACTAGTAATATAAGAAAAAAAATCTAAAGGATTGCCACAAAACTATTGAAAGTCTATATTTTCCACTTATTCATTCTCAAATATTTTTAAATTTGGATTTTTGATTACAATGTTAAGGGACTCATCAAATCAAAGGAAGTAATAAAGGAAGGGACAAAATGGTTACATCATTAAATAGAAATTATGATTGACTTGGAGGCACAATTAGGTGTTATCTTTGGAGCAATATTGTCACCATACTTCAATTACTAAAGGAGTTTCTACAAACTTGTCCCCAAAGATACAATAGTTATTGGGTTCTACAAATAGCAATTTTGGAGAATACCGCAGGACCTCAGTGATATAAACCTCTGTTGCCACATGATTTAAACTTTGAAAAGATGCGATATGGAGGTTAAAATGTTGTAAAACCGTTTACAATGCTTGAAACTCAAAGTTCGAGCAGGTTATCAAAAAATTTCGTAGAAGTCGGTTTTCATGGTCGATGGTAGAGAGGAATTGAGCATCGATTGAATCGCACCCCGATCGATGGAACGAATCAAACACCAATCGAAACAACCTAAGACTCAGGATAATTTCCCTGCCGCTGATGATTGACAGCTAACCGATCAGTGAACATCTGAATTCGAATTTTTATGAAAATTTCAAGGCGTTTTCACACTATTCATTTACAAATAGATATCTCCAACTTTATATCATTTACAAATAGTATAATATTACAAACTATCCATTATATACCTATATATATATATATATCATGCATAATGGAAGTTGTCTTTCAACAAACCTTCCTTTAGTGTAATTACTCAAAGAAATCCAACAGATTAAGCAGGTGTTTGAATTGCTTAAACCAAGCACTCTTGTAATTAGGCTTGTGCATGAGAATATCCACAACACATTTTAAATCCATGTTGTAGCACTAATGTGGCTTTGTGCTCTTCTACGATTTAGCGAACTTGTACAAAGAAAACTCTTTTTACTCTTGCTAGAGCCTTTCCCTCCTATATTCACAAAGGTGAAGTTCCTTCTTATATATTTACCACGGACATTTAAGATTTATGAACTTCATTAAGAGTTAAAAACTCTTTCTCAATTTCATTATAACGATCTAATATAATCTATCTTGAATAAGACACCAAGTTTATTGCTTTTACTAACACGTGTATCATGTCTTGTTGTTACCTTTACAAACCTCTTTGATATAATGATTCGAGGTTGGGTTCCCACTATTGGTGATTCTCTCAAAGGGTTTTTAGTCTCATTCCAATAGTTATCACTTACTAAGTCTCGAGACACATTCGGTAAAATGACCTATTTTATATATATAAGTTATAGGCAATGAACCGGTCCAACCACACTTGACTTGCCTTATGTATTCTTGTCTGCTTAGAATTTTAAGTCAATTTAGTTTGCCATGTGATGTATACCACATTGTGGTTTCACAATTACGGTCTGAATGGCTTACTATGGTTGTGGCCATACTTTATCAAACACCCAATATATTCTTTCCTTGCATTTATCATAGCAATGCTTTCAAATTATTTATAGTAGAGTAAAGAAATACACCTTATTTCTTTAATGCTTACATACATTAGCAGGAATATCAACTAGAGGCAGATAGCCTCGCTCCATCAATAATTAACTGAATATTCTAATAGATATTTATTACTCTTTAATTACTTTCTATTGATTAATCTCAAGTTTAGAAACTTTGAAAGTCTTCATGCTAGCACGATATAATTTATTTCATGCTGATGTGTGACATGCTTAATATGGTAGCAAACTCGGCGTAAATACACTCAGTGAGTAACATTTAATAATGGAATCAAAGTGTCTTGGCACTTTAAGATATTAAATCTAAGAAGCAAGTTCTCAACATAATCTCAACACAATGAGATAACATAATTCCCAACGAATGAGAAAATATTAATCTCAACACAATGAGATTTCATATCTCATAAAATAGAATAACATCAATCTCAATAAATAGAGATTAATATAGTGTACATATCACTATACTGCTTAATTTTCATTCATAGACTTTCATTTAATTATTTAAGGAACTTTCATATAGGTGCTGATTGCAGCTAGTGTTTATGTATGCTGATCAAAGCCCATCTACGGTTATGTTTGGATGAGCTTATATTTTAATTTATTTTGGTTATTTGGATAGGTATATTACAAATTGCAAATCCTTACTTTCTTAAGGTACAATTTACTTTTATCTTCAAAATTTCTTTAATGGTGTAGTTAAAGTCCAAAATTTTATTTTATTTCTTTAAATTTTTGAATTATCAATTTGTATGGGTCATATTTTTATGTATTAAAATATATGCAGATCAAAACGCTTTGTATATGTATTTGAGCATGAACTTCTACAGAAAGATCATGAAGTGAATCTACCAGTAGTATTATTGGCTGGGCCCTTAATAAAGTTGAATCGCAGTCACGATGCTTTTTCGATCTATCAAGACTTAATGAAGCTCAATATACCGATATGACTACGAGATTTCAAAATTAGCCGGTATTTATTCTAAGTGACTATTGTTTGTGGGTTTGTGTAACCTAGAAGAAATAAAGGCTCATTAAGCTCCTATTTAAATAAGGTGGTGAGATAGAAAACCTAATACTTCATAGGTTTTTATATTAAACACATAGCCTCCACCTTTTGAACTGTGAGTTAGAAAATAGAAGAAAGAGATCTTCTTTACGAATTTTGTGCGCCATTGGGTTTGTACCAATCAAAATCACGACACCAGAAACGATTAAAGATCCCATATTGGTGTTTTGTGTAAAAATTTGCACAAATCAACAATAACAATCAAAATGTTCTTTGTAGAATTAGTCAGTGAGATTAGGTAGGGCTTGACAATGTGCGATATTGAGATCAGTGTAATGAGAAGTGTCTGCAGAACAAATCCAGTTGGAATTAAGGCGTGCAGTATAGGTCGTCAGGTTTAACTATAGGTTGATATTTTGAATAAAGTGATGGAGTAACATTCCTTATCTTTATCTTGTTGTTTTTGATTAGTAGATTTAACCGAGTAGCGACTTGAAAATTGAAATTTGATGGGATTTTGTTTGCAAAATTTTTCCCATCATGATAAGAAAATGTCATATCAAATTTATTTTTGTTGCATTTAATTTATTTTGGTTATTTGATTTTGCCTCCACGTGATTTGCATGTAATTTGAATAAGTAGTTAACTTGGTTAATTAAATTAACTAACTCATATTCAGTCATAATATTGATTAATTATCAAAAAATATTTTTAAATTATTTTATAAAATTTTAATCAAAAGTTAATGAAAGAAATGCATAATTAATAAATGGAAACTTAATGATAATTGAGCAAAAAATAAAGTTAGAGAGCGAAATGTATTATGGTTGAATTTAGAGGGTGCATTTTGCATTTTAAAAAAAAGTAAATTTTTGTTATTGATTAAGATATCTAAATTTAAATTCCACTTATATAAATTAGTAATTAATTATTATTAACTTGACAAAGAACAATAATCTAGGAACGACATTGATTCAAATCACATATCTGGTATGTATAAAGGGTTTTCTTTGTTCATGCTCTATGCGCAAGAAAAGAACTTACATCGTACTTAGTAGTGTTCATCAGGTTAGATTGGGGCCTCCAAGAGCGACCTTTAGGATTTAGTCGGTATTGCTACAAAGACACAGAAAGCCATTGTGCTTACGCAAGGTTGGAAACGCTGGCTATTGACGTCATAGAACATTTTGATCTTTGATTTTCAAAAGAGTTCTTAGTCTGGCAAAATAGCTCCACTCTTTTGTCAGCATTCTCTTACTTGGACTGCATTTGGTATTTATTTGCTCGTTTATGAATCCGATATTTTTATCATACGTCGTAGTCGAATTACATAGGCTGACAAGTTATATTTTTGTGTTACTAAAATTTTTTAGTTTCAAATATTGGCATCCTGGGACTACACAGCACCTAACAAAGGATCAAAAGTACATTGTTCTTGGTTCAAAAAAGAAAAAGAAAAGAGTGGATTGTTCTAATCCATGGGTACTGGGTACTCCATGTCTAGGAACATATTTGATTTGGCGTTTGACCTAAGCTTATTAGCTTGCTTTGGTTTGTTTTTATTTTATTTTTTAAATATCTAATTTTTAAATATTTATTTTCATCAGTTAGTTTTAGCTTTTCATAATAAATCAACGTAAAGATTACCATATATCTTTGATAAAGCTTACTGAAATAAGTTGCAAAACTATATCTTTGAATCTAGTGCAAACAATTACCACCCCACGTTAGATAAAAGTTGATTAGGTAATTTTTAGTATACTAGACATTTACATTTTAATTTTGATGTTGCACCATTACTGACAGTCTCAATCGATGTTGGATTTGGAGGAGAAAGAAAGGAGAGAGATTAAAAAAAAGAGAAGTGCTACGTCATAACGTTTTCTGACAAATGTAGATAGGTGATAAGTTATTATTAGTTAATTTGAATCAAAATTTACATTCTTTTTCCACTTATAACAACCAATAACAACCTATCATTTAGGATTTATTATAGAAAATGTTGTGATTTTAATATTTCTCTAAAGAATCATAAAAAATTATTTCACTATTTTATATTTGTAATTAAACTAATAATTAATTACATGGATATATAAATGTCATATAAAAATTAAAATTAAAACCTTTCAAAGATATGAAGTAATTTTACAAATTAATTAAGCATTTTCTTCCTAATTGAAGGGAAAGAAAAATGTGAAAAATTAGTGGATCAATAGGGCCCTTCTCTCCGTTTCATCTTTCTCTCATCTTGTATTCTCTCCCTACGTTATACATGCCAAAGATGCTGAGGTGAGCTAGTCATTGACCCTTAACAGACATGCCAGTTTTTATATAGGATTAAAATCATTTGACATCATCATATATCTTAGCCCCTAAAATTTCTATAAACATAATTTATGCAAAATTTAATAATTACAGAAAAGAAAAATGTATTGCATGTAGTTTATAAATTTAGCCTCTAATTTGGGAGACCATACGTTCAACAAAGTTATGCTCAAAATCAATGATGCCCATGCTGAACGAAGAATTGTTGGGGTTAGAGCAGTTGTCGGGGACATCACAAAGCTGGGCTCCCTTATGGCCAGTTCTAAAAAAACGGGTCCACCCGGGAGTAATGTTAGGTGTCATAAAAGATGTGGATGTCTTCATCATTTACTAATTGGTTTTAAGGTAAAGTGACACAGGCTAAGTACGATGGTTAATTAGAGTCAAGGCCATGGTTAGTCAATTGGAGTGTGATTGTGAATTTTTTGGAGGGGGGTAGTTGTTGGGGCTACAATTCAGCTTTACAGTGCTCTAGAGTAATGAGCCTGCAGAGCGATGTTGAATGCTATAAAAATCTTGAGTGTATCTCCTCGATTTGAAGGAGGAATTGGCATAGCTCAACACACTCACCGATAGCTCAGGCTATTGATGGTGGAAGGACGGTAAGTGTCATGACCCCTTCGCAATCATTGGCTCCTACTATTCTTAGATTAAAAAGGCGTGCGAAAAGTTTATTGTTCTCCCCTTGCATGTTTATAAAAGAGACAAATGATTCTATGCATTTACTTTTCACTGTCATTCTTATTTCGACTTCATGCATCAATTGTGAGATATTGTGCAATATATGATTTTGGTATTTGATTATTGCGGTAATCTCCGTAGAGTGGAAGAAATTTGAATAATAAATTTGAAACATAGAAGAGGATTAAGTTATTGTAACTAAAATTTAAAAGCATGACACATTATAACAAAAGAGTTAAAAGAATATAATCTTAGAAAAGAACAAACAGCTTCAAAAATATACAAATAAAACAATAAGAAAGAAGTAAATGAAAATGCAATTTTAAATGCAAAAGAGATATAAAATACATGGAGAAATTGTTGCATTTATGGTAAAAGATTAATAAATATAAATCAGATACTTATAGTGAATTAGGAAAGAAAAAGGAGGAAAACGAAGAAGAGAAAAACTGTTAGAGTCACTGTGAATTCTCTCTGCTTTGAAAAATTCTTCGATTGGTGATCTAACTTCTTTTGAAGATGGCTAAATTTATTTTGACAAATTTCAAAGTACCAATTAATACATACCATTAAAATAGTTATATATCTAATAAATGTACATTAAAAAATAGTTATATCCTCATAAAGTTACAGATCACAAGTAAATTGTATATAAAGCTTAGATCCAAAATGCCACTAATGTAGATAAGTGGTATTTTGATGTTAAAAATAAAAATAATAAAAGTACACTAGTATTTATATTTTATTTATTTGTTAGCTTTTTATTAAAATATTAAACTGTGTTGTAATTTTTCATAATTAAACCTTTTATATAATTTTAATATACTGAGTTTTAGTAATTGGATAATTCCAAAGTACAACACTGTAGTTTTTAATCCTTGAAAGTAATTCAGCTATAACAATTTAAAGCCGTATAGTAACTATCACCATTGTGTCAAACTTTAGAGTACTACTTGAAAACAACATGTTTCTAAAAGGAAAGAAAGAATTAATATCAATTTATGAATTTTTTTGAAGTTCAAGCCTGTGAACAATCTGGCTCACAATAAGAAAGGCTGCTGTGCAGTAGAATCAAATTGGTTTTTAGTGTAGTGAGATAAATGCAGTTCTCTTAATAAAAACTTTCTTAATTGAACTCTTTGAATATCTATATTTATATAGTTTCTTTCTTAGTATTAATTTTTAATGGTTATACATTTTATGAAAGTAATGGTCCACTATAAGATTTGAACCTGCTTACTTTCAAAAGTATGATATTTTGTGCTTTCTTGAATAAAAATTTGTGTCTTTATTTATCTTTGTTTTCTAGTCTTATTTATCACTTTTGCTTTGGCCCTTATACAACATGGCTATCATAGAAAATATATATTTTTCGTAATTTTAACATAACAATTCAATTAACTTGTTGGCTTTTAATCATGAAATAATTAAGCAACGAGATTAGCCATATATTAACTTCTTTTGTATCAAACTTTGGTGCTGCGTATGTTCTCAAAAAAGGAAGAAGAATTATATCAACTTGAAGGTTTCTTTTGAGGGATTTAATGGGGCAATAATGTTGACCCGACTGCGAACTGCGACTAAACTCATTAGTTTTTTGGATTAGGGTTAATGCCAATGGTTTGGGTCATAAGCGCAGTCAACCCGAAAGTGACGCGATGAAATGTCGCGCGGTATTGCCTCTTTCATGATATACGCGTTTAATATGATTTGTAATGACCTGAAATGATAAAGCAACTTGACTGTCAACTGCAGTATAACAAATAAATATTCATTTATTTTCTAAATTTCAGTAACTTTATATCAACATATATTTTGAATTAGAAAAGTGGTATTACAAAAACTTTAGGGATATAATTGGAAATTGTAAATTTTACAAACCCTTGATCTGTGACCTACAAACCCTAAATCTCACAACCTTTTATAAATATCTTTTATCTTCATCTTCTTCTTTTTTTTTTTTTTTTTTTTTTCAAATCATACTATACTCTACTATCTTGCAGTATCATGCCCAATTCTCAAACTCAAAGTCTCAAACCGGTTGTGCTCTCTCCTCTCTCTGTGGATTATTCAGTAGTATAGTTGGATTAGTCTACACACTCCAATTATTTCAATATTAATAGCCCGCATTTGGCGAGTTCCAAGGATATTATATTTTTGTTGAACTATGTTATTTTGTTCATTATGTTCTTATTTGGGTTGAAGTGTATGCACTTTTAGAGTATAAAGAACTTATTTCTAGATGGATGTTGTATTTTGTTGAACTAGAAGTGTTTGAATGTGGGTTGAGACTTGGTGTATTATTTTTGGGATGTAAAAAAAAAAAAATTCAAGGATGTTATATTAATGTACATGTTGAAATGGTTGGTCAATTGACTACTTGTCTGGTCGGGTTAGGGTTCAGGATGTGATGCTGATTATTAAATGAGGTGGGTTTAGGGTTGAGCCATTTGTCGAATATCCTACCTGGGCACAACCACGAGCCCGGCCTAGCGGCTGTGGTGGCGCTCTATGGTTCAACTTATGATGTATGCTCGATGAAAACTCTTTATTCACAAGGCCCAGGTAGTGGTTTGGTGTAGGCATCGAATCCATATCTCTTATTCAGTAGTAAATTTTACAAGGTGATAATGGAACTCATATTTATGAGTTTCTTTGTAATTATTTCAATTTTTGTAGTTATACACATTTTTATGAAAAGTAATAGGTCACTAAAAAAATTTGAAGTTTAAACCCTTATTTTCAAAAAGTAACAGTATTTTGTGCCTTTTCTTGAATAAAAAAAATTTGCGTCTTTATTTATCTTTTTGTTTTTAGTCTTATTTTCTTATAGCTTTGACCCTTATTCAACATGGATATCATAGAAAATATATATTTTTGTGAAACTTACAACATAACAGAATTCAGTTCAGCTTGTATTAACTTTTTGTCTTCAATAGTAAACTATAACAATTTAAAACCATATAGTAACTATTTGTGTATTAGCTTTATTTCTGCCAGAAAATATGTTTTCTCAAAAGAAGAAAGATAATATCAATTTAGAGTTTTTTGAGAGAATTCTTTCTGTGATACATTGCGTAAGCTCTTTTATTCTGGGAATAAAGTATGCATTGATTTTGGAGTAGTGCAAATAAAGACCCCAAATTTTTTATTAATGTAAAAAATTTCTTAGTTGTTTCACTTGGAACTATATTTATATTTCCTTTATATGATTATTTCAATTTTTATTAGTTATACATTTTATATGAAAGAAGTAACAGTTCACTATATAAAGAATTTGAACCTTAACACTTTCAAGTAACAGTATTTTATGCTTTTCTTCCAGATAAAAAGAATTACATCTTTATTTATCTTTTGTTTCTAGTCTTATTTTTCTTTTATAGCTTTTATTATATACAACATGGATATCATAGAAAATATATATTTTCAATGAAACTTAACACATAACAGATTTCTAACCCCTCCCCCAAAAAAAAAAAAAAACCTAAGGATAATGTAGCAAACAAAAAGCAAAGATAAAGTTGAAAAGCATACAATCTGGGGGTTGGAGTTTGGTGGGAGTAGGAGGACGATTATTTACGTCAATCTCTGGCTCCGCTATTTGATTCTCATTAAAGAAAAAAAAAAAGATAATACTAATAAAGATCTTATAAATTTTTACTAAAGTTTAAATATCTTGTTATTAAATAAAAGATATAAAGTTAAAATTCCACCTATATTAAAAACTAATGGGTGCTTTAGCTTAATAATAATAAACAATCACTATAGTTTGGGCGCTATAAATTGAAATACAACAATGATATCTCTTTATAAAAATTAAAATATGTACTAAAAGGATTTTACTACCATAACACAATTTTTTTTAAAAGAAATTGAAATGATGTGTCATTTAATAATAAAAAGATATTATATATATTAAAAGACAGTTCAGTATATATATATATTTATGAGGTGATTAAAGCCTATTAATTACATTCATTACTATATCAGTTTAAAGCTTTATGTAGTAAAACTAGTAATATCTTTTAACATTTTCTTTTGTGTTTGGTGACAAATTATGTAGTATCCTTAACATGTAAAAAGAATGCCAATCTCAACTTCTCGCCTTATTAGAGCATGTTTGGTAGACTGTAATGATGATTACATTGGAATATGAATAGATATTACAAGGAATACAAAATATTGTAATATAATACTACTACTATTCGTTTGTTTGGTAGCCAAATAAAGAATAGAACCTTAGAACAAATCAAATCTTTAAATCATTGTCTAAATTGTAATATAAAGAATAAAACTTAAGATATATTTTAGGAAATATCTTACCTAATATGATATATTTTCTAAAAATAATATTTTTAAATTTGAAAGAAAGATTAGTTATTTTTATGATTTTTAAATTTTTCATGAGTGTTGTGCCTTATATGGAAGAGTTTGTTTATTTAGAAATGTATTAATTTTAAAAATTAATACACTAAGAATAACTATTATAATTTTAGAGAAGTGAATAATTATTCCTCATTTAAAGAATAATTATTTATAAAAAATGACTATTCATAATAAAATATAATCATTCTTTAAATAAATGGCAATAGGAATAAGCATTCATTCATTCACATATTATAGTTAACCAAAAGCACTACTGCTCATATGGTATATAAATGGACAGGAATGGCAGATGGCAACAACATAAACCATATTAGCCTCTCCCTTCACTGCACCTGACACAAGACTTTGGTCATCTTGTTTCTGTAACATAACAACATGGCGATATCTTATCGATCTAATAGTAGTGCTCAGGCTTTACTAACGTCCAAACAATGAGATCTTGGGCCAAATTTATCAACCCACTTTCACGTTAATGAAAAGTTGGATGTTGAATCTTTTCATTATATTGAAAATCTATAGATTTCCACTCTGGTGGTTGATAATTTTTGCAGGTATAGTATTAGTATACCTTCTTTTGAAAAAAAATTGGGTCTGAAGGTTTACACTTCAGTAATTCCCTTTTTCCTCCTCTACCAATAGATATTACATAATAATTTGGTTTTAGAATTTTATTACAATGCTTAGTTTTAGTTTTAGCATATTAGTTATATACTACGACTTTTCTTTTTATTTTGTTTAAAAATGTTAAGACCGTGATATGAGACTCATTAATTGTTAATGAAATATAACCGATCACTTTGCTTTTTGTCCACTGGCTTTGTCCTATTAAAATGCCATGAACACTAGCTTTGACATGAATTGCAAGAGCAGGTACCCAAACCTCATTGAACACTTGGAGGAGAAGACCCCCAAAGCAAGTTTCAGTCACCCCTTGTGTTTAAATCAAGAAGAACATGAGGTAATTTGCATTTTCACTTTTTATCAGTTTCCTCCGCCTTTTGTATTAGAAGGATAATGATCATTTCATATATATATAATATCAAAATATTCTAAATATTTGGCGAGACGTTTTGGTTTCCAGTTTGAGACAAAACATTTTGATACAGAGCTGTTTCGATGTATGGATTTGGGTTGTTGCTAAAAGTTTCTATATATATATTGCAATTTATATATACACAGAGATACCGTAGCGTGATATTATACCACTTTATTCAAATTCAAAATAAAAAATATGCACGTTCTAATATCATCATTGCATAAATATGAATATAAAACATGTGATATATAATTAAAGAAAAATATATTATTGAAAAAATATGTCATATTTGTGATAAGTAACAAAAACACATTGTTAAGGAAAACAATAATAAAATGTCATATATTGAGTGAGTATGGCCAAAAAGTTGAAAAAATAATGGATTCATTTACATACCAACCGAAATCCTGCCATACTAATGGGAATTATTAGAATTGACCCGAAATGGAAGATAGAAATAGATTGGTTGGGATTTAGAACCACGATGGAATAGATGAGTAATTTGTACCAATTAATTGGTGAAATAAAAAATCCGTCCGTTTTAGAGCGGAATGGAATGGAATAGCAAATATATATGGAACCATTTGGTCAATGACTTTGTCTTTTTATTTATTTACTCACATCAAATTTATTTATTTGTTTTTAAATGTCAGATGCAATGCGGAATGGAGTTATCAATTGCTCATGAAACAACACTGTCAATACTTAAGTTGGTATCACGCTATTCACACCGGGATGCAAAGGCAGTGCTGACCCTGGCGGCTTTGCTTTAGACTATGCGTTACTAATGTAGCAGCGAAAGACAGTCATCGGAGGAACTAGCCGTCAGTAGGAACGCCTCAAGCGATGTTCTGCCAAAGCGTAACAATGCAGAAGAACAGAAAATAACTGATCTTGTAAGTGGTTAAAACCACAGATGATTAAATGCATCTTTGAGTTAGGAGAAACATCCAATTTGATTTTATTTAATGGATGTATCGAATTGCCAACAATTGGGCCTTATAATTGGATGTATATTGGGCTATTACAATAACCATTGCTTAGCAAGCACAACTCAGCTATCATCTGCCTTATTTTTGATGGTAGAAAGTTCGATTTCAAGCCCATGTATATTATATGGCATCCTCAAATCCTTACTTAATGATGCCAAAGAGTTTATCTCACATCTTGATAAATCATGATTATTTTATGATTTAAAACTCAAAACATTATTTTGCAAGGTTTATAGAAAAATTTATTGTTAAATATATTACAGTTCTACTATTGACGTAGAAAAAATTATTAGATTTTCATGATGTTTCAAAATAATAGGACCACAAATAAAGTCTGTTTTATGACTAAAATGTATTTGCCCATGTGACGATTGAGTAGCGAGTCATAACCACCGCGCGCTTCGCGTGAATAAGGTATGACAAAGTTATTGGTACATAGTAAACATTTGATAAAAGAAAATCTTTGGTCGCGGGTGTTTATAAACTTTTACAAATGACTGAATGAGTTATTATTTGTAAGTCAAATTGTGATGTTAATTAATTGAATCAAAATGAAAAATTAGTAAAAATTTACCACATCTAATTTTGCAAAAAGTATTGTAAAATGCATGGTCCAAACATATCACCTTACAAGCCAGTTAAGGATGATATAGTCATATAGATGCATGAGTATATACTATGGCACAAACTATTGTTAAAAACCATGATTCTGATTTCCAGGACAAGAAACAGGAACTAAACCCCTTTGCGGATAAACTGAACGTCATCCTCACCGAATAGAGGAAGCAGATAGTAATTTACAAGGCAACATATAGGTTAGTACTTAGCGATTTCATTTATAATGATACAACTACTTGCTTGTGAGTTGTGATGCACTGCATTAAATTAATTCATTGCCTTCAAGATGGATTACTATAACGATGAAAGATCTTGGTTTAATGCAGCGGAGACACAGGATTACCGAGCTCGTAAAACTTTTCAGACCTCTATGGAGATCACGGAGGTACTTCATGAACTGATTGATCCAACAAACACATTAAGCCGTTGATGGTTCTACTAAAACACAGTTTGCTTTTCTAGTACATGCATCTTGTGCAGCATGAGAGGATGACTCACTCAATAATAGTTTGATTTCCATGTATATATATTTCTACTCTAGAAGTGCGAGTGTTGTTGGAAAAAATATTGATCTATCAATTTTATTTTGTTAATGTGACACTATATATATTATTAAATATCAAAAGTAAAATCTTAATGTTGCTCTTGTAGGCAATATATATATATATATCTGTGTTATATCAAGATTCTTCATTTGATTTTCAACATTTTGCGTCTATAATACCCCTATCTTTTACTTAAGGTAGAAAAAAACTTCAAAATAAAAAACATGGCTTGGTTAAAAAATAATTTATTATTCTTGGTTTGTTTTTCTTTATCTTTGATAAATTCAACAAAACTTAAAGCAACTATCTACATACGTTTAAATATTATTAATTGGCACATTAAGCACCTTTTCTTTAAAAAAATATATATATAAACGATTGTTTATATATGACTTTTAAACATTATAATATTGAACCAAAAAACAAAAATAAGTAGAAAAGAGTATATATATTTATATATTTATAACACTTTTTGTATGGATAGTAGTGGTTGGGGAGGTAAAGATTTGAATCTTAGATATTGGTCAAAATATTAAAAATGTCAATTGAGTTACAACTTATTTTTGACAAAATATATTTGAGATTAATGCGATTAGTAATCACTGGAAATAGACTTATATAATAATAATTAAACCCTATTTAGTACGATATATATGAATTTATTTATATTATAAATATTAATTTGATTTCTTACTTATTTAAAAATTTACACTATCAATTTTAAGTTTATATATGTATATTTTTAATACATATACATATAAATAAATGTTAATATATACCAGTGGAAACCTATACTCATGAACTGTTTTAGAATCACATTATCATATATATTTGACTTTGGTTCGTTGATCATAGTCAAACATAGTCAAACATTATCATATATATTTGACTGGTTCGTTGACTTTGGCTGACCAATGTGTGAATTGACACATAAGATTTCCAGATGTGGTGCTAGACAAGTTTCTTGACATGCACCCATTGTATTGCACAAATTGCAGGTTGAAATTGATGTCCTGGAAGGGGAAAGAGTGTCTTCTTGTTCATTTGGACACCGAGGCTCTCAGTCGTGACGTTTACCAGTATTTGAAAATTTTTGATAAACGGGGAAGGAGGAGGAGCAATATATAAGACATGGATCCCATTTGTGGAGCAATTGAGGAGGGCTTGGATAAGGAATTTGAGACAAAGCGGTCTACAGTGCCCTGGTACGTGGCGCGTTACTATTTACCAAAAAGCAAGCTGTAGGTTCATCAGAAGCGATGGAACTTCAAAGGGATGCCCTTACTTGTGGTGAAACCCTCAAAGAAGGAAAAATGGAATGTGAGAATGCCATCTAATCTTCCAGTATCTACAGGTTGAGGCCTTCCTTTCATAACAAAGTGAAAACTGTGGAACGGATTTCCAGTTGGCTTTGGTCACCGATAAATTGTAAAATACTTAATTCTGAGATTGAAAACTGGTAAGGTATTTCACAGATCTAATGCGTGCACCAAACACACAACATATAAAGTACTAAGCTACTATAAAAAACTTTCAAATGAGGACATGATATTGAGATATAACAAGATAATAATAAGTCATTTACAATTGTATTTTTATATGATTGATGATATATCAATTTATAAGACTTGATGAAATTTGTAGTAATTCTAGTATCTTATAGACATATATCTCTTGCTCATTTCAGATCAAGAGAAGAAATACATCTTTTGTGGAGGCCAGGACAACGAGTGGATCAAAAAATTTCCTGAAAAGGGTAAACGTTCTTGACTTGATAAAGCGAAAGGATATCTATACTGTTGGTATCGTCTCTGAGAGCGAAGGAAAGGTCGACCTAGGCGCTTCTGGACCAACATTGAGGCCACCATTCATTTCCAGGCTCAAAGGGAAAACCCAGATAGACGTGGTGGCTCGAGAAATCCGAAATTGCTCTACAAGAATGGAAAAGAATGTAATTTCATGCTCACCAGAGTCTAGTAGTATTAGTGAGTAGTGGCAAAGTTATTTTTGAAGGTGGTGGAAGAGTTTGAACAATGATTGGTCAAGCAGAAGGACTCAGATTGGCTTTCAAAAGATTACCATGACGAGGTTTTAGGATGAAACACATCACGCACTAACATTAAATTCCCTACAACACTGGGAAAATACGCTGTGAGACACCGAGACCAACTTACATTGCATCGCATCATGGACACGTATATCAGTTACAAGTGTTGCCACAACGATGGTGCTGCATAGGCTGTGCATTATGTTGTTACCTTACTTCAGACTTAGTATTGCTACTAAATTAAATAATGTGGTTATGTTGGTAACCAAATGAGGTGAGGTGTGCTGTGACTATTAAATATTTATGTTTTATTATGATGTGTGATCTAATGCCACTAGAAAAAGGCATGCAGTGTGTTATATTTCCTACTTAAAGAAGCCCCTAGGAAAGGGCAGACTGTTTTATTGGTTGCGTTATTCCTTTCTCTTGGTTTATGAAAGGAAATGTGTGTAATCATATTCATGTTGGTATTGATATATGTTTCGTCACTAAGTGTTCATTTGGGAACAACTTATTTAGTTGAAGTTGAAAATTTTTTGCTGAAAGTGTAGAAAATAGGTTAAAAAATAAGATGAATAGTACAGTAGGACCCATGAATAGTATCAAAAAATGCAGTGAAACTATGAATAGTAGCAAAAATAAGCTAAAAGTGTAGATAAACTGAATTTTTCAGCTCATCCCAAACGGATGCTAAGTGTCCATTTGGGACAAGTTGAAAATTTCAGTTTATTTGCAATTTCAGCTTATTTTTAGTACTATTCATGGGTTTCACTACACTTTTTGATACTATTCATGAATCATACTCTACTATTAAGCTAGCTTTTACCTTTATCTGCCGTAGTTTCAGCAAAAAGTTTTTAGTTTCAGCTAAATAAGCTGCTCCCAAACGGACACTAAATCTCATCATTTTCCACAATTTTTTATTACAATTTTGACGTGACAGATTGTGAATAGATGTCTATTACTTAGATATAGATCATTTTTTTATTATTTTTTATTGCTCAAACTTTGTCACATTATAGTTGTGGCAAAAAACAAAAATGTAATAACTTGTGGTACTAGATTTTTTTCTTCTACTCCTAGTGAATAATTTCTTCCCTTTTTGGTAGATGGTAGTATAAATATTCAAAATTAGGGATCGATTAATTGACCTTATTCTCGAAGGGTACTCTTTGATCTGTAGTGAAGCCAAGCAAGCCCAACAGGCTTTTAATTTTATCTCTGATATCCAGGCTATTCTAGCTTCTCTCAGTTCTTAACCAGCCCACTAGATATCCAGGTCAGCAAACTTGGAAAGTTGGACCTTCCGATTAAAACCGTGGGGCTTTACCCCTATGGAAACTCCCACCCCTATGAAATCTCTTTCACCTGTTTCCATAGGTTGTGTAATATCCCAGCCTAATTGCATTACTAATTTTATGGGTTTATATACTTAGTATTATCTTAATTACTTTAAGTGCATAAAACTTTAATATTGTGATATTATAAAAGATATATGCTTGATAGAAAGAAGTTTATAAAGGTAAGGATTTATATGTAAAGTTATATTGTTGTTTGGGTCTTTCTAGAATATAAGCTTGTGAGGGGGGGGGGGGGTGGTGGTGGTAAGTAAATTTTAAAAGTTGCAAAGGTGAGTTAGCAGCTCACTTTTCCCTTAGCAAAACATGTGCCCCACCCAAAATCCTATTCCCTTGTCTTCTTTGCTGAACACTCTCTATTCTTTGTTCTTCTTTCTTTGCTTTTTTCTGTTCATCTTCCTTTGTTCTTACACGGCAACACCATCTCACACACCAACAACTCTCCCTCTCTCACCAAAACCATATATCTCTCTCTAAAGAAGAAATTAAAAGCCTAACACTAAAGTTTCAGCTTCAAAATTTGTGGGTAAGTAGATAAAATTGTATCTTGTTTTGGGTATTTTGATAGTATAATTGTTTTGTTTATTTTCCCTTCTTTATTCTCTAATCTGATTGTAGAAGCTAAAATTGTGGTTTTGTGTTACTAATTTGAAATATTGAACATATTATGGTCAATATAATGCTTATTAATGTATTTTAATATGTATAGTATAGGTATAAAAATACCCACCTGAAATGAAGGCCAATTGCAATTAGTTGATAATTTTGTAAGAAAACATGTTAAAGCTGTCACTGTGACAGATTTGGTGTTTACAAATCTGTCAATTAATATGAGTCATACTAGATAGGTTGCTCTTTTTGAATAGATTTAAGTGAAATGTTTAATTAATATGTCATGGCTTTATGGCTTATAAATTATAATATTGAAGAAAAATGGATCTAATTTGCCATTCGAGACACAATATGAGTTTTGAATTTGCTTTTTTGGACTCCCAAAAACAATTAATGTACCTATATTTCTAGATTACCCATGGGAAATCACTTGTGAGTTGTAAGGTTGAACTTCAACATGTACATATGAAGAAAAACTGTCCAGGTAATCAATAATTTCATTTTATATAAAATTTTGATTCATGCTAGGTATAAAGCAAAAGATTGGTGACATTTAAAAAAAAAAAAAATTAGGTCACATAAACAATATGATGGATTTGAATATGTTTTTCTAAAACAAATAAAGAAAACAAAAAATAGCCAAACAGTTGCTGATGGCTTAGAGATTTTGTCTGGTGGGTGGGTCCCAGTTTGCTCCATCGGACATTGCACCACAGCATAACAAAAACACAATTAATCACGTCCAACGCTAGAGTACTGTATGTACACATTGTAGTATAGTAATTCATAAATGAAGATTTTTGGTCACGAAGGACTTATTAGATTCCTTAGCATATTCTTGCTTCCTATACTTGTTAAGTTACCACATCTATTTTCATCCCTATACTTGTTAAATTACTGTCACACCTAATTTTTTTAATTGCTTTTACTTCAGAGTATACGCTAAGCAATCTTTATACATGACCTTATTTCCTATACTTGTTAAATTACCACATCAATTTCCGTCCATATTCTTGTTAAATTATCACATTCATTTCATCGCTTTATTGTACAAAGGTAATAAGATTAACTTCATGCATATTTTTGATCCCTACACTTGTTAAATTATCAATTGCTTTCTAACCACGTCCAACGCTAGAGTATTGTATGTACACATTATAGTATTGTAATTAATGAATGAAGATTTTTGGCCATGAAGCACTTATTAGATTCCTTAGCATATTCTTGCTTCATATACTTGTTAAGTTACCACATCTATTTTCATCCCTATACTTGTTAAATTACTACACCTATTTTTTTTAATTGCTTTACGGTAGAGTATAATGCTAACTTCTCATACATAACCTTACTTCCTATACTTGTTAAATTACCACATCAATGTCCATATTCTTGTTAAATTATCACATTCATTTCATCGCTTTATTGTATAGTGTACAGTACTAACTTCTTATGCATATTTTTGATCCCTACACTTGTTAAATTATCAATTGCTTTCTAACCACGTCCAACGCTAGAGTACTGTATGTACACATTGTAGTATTGTAATTAATGAATGAAGATTTTTGGCCATGAAGGACTTATTAGATTCCTTAGCATATTCTTGCTTCCTATACTTGTTAAGTTATCACATCTATTTTCATCCCTATACTTGTTAAATTACTACACTTATTTTTTTTTAATTGCTTTACTGTAAAGTATACAGTGCTAACTTCTCATACATGACCTTACTTCCTATACTTGTTAAATTACCACATCAATTTCCGTCCATATTCTTGTTAAATTATCACATTCATTTCATTGCTTTATTGTATGATACGTATTTAACTTCTTATGCATATTTTTGATCCTTACACTTGTTAAATTATCAATTGCTTTCTAACCACGTCCAACACTGTAAATATCAGATGTACACATTGTAAATTGTAATTAATGAATGAAGATTTTTGGTCGTATGACTATTAGATTCCTTAGCATATTCTTGCTTCCTATACTTGTTAAGTTACCACATATATTTTCATCCCTATACTTGTTAAATTACTACACCTATTTTTTTTAATTGCTTTACTTCAAGTAGCATACAGGCTAACTTCATACACATCTACTTCCTATACTTGTTAAATTACTGCACTACTTCAGTCCATTCTCAATTACTCACATTCATTTCATCGCTTATTGTACAAAGAATGTGTTACTAACTTCTTATGCATATTTTTGATCCCTACACTTGTTAAATTATCAATTGCTTTCTAATTTGTTCTTGTGATGTTTCTCTCTCTCTGTTGGTTGTGTGCTATTTGCATAAGAACAACTTCTCTGACTCTAAGTTGGATTGGATCAGACCTTGCAAGTCTTACAAGATTGGCGCTATCAAATGTTATAAGTCATGTTATGAGAAGTATACTTTGACATGTTCATTAGGGAAGGATCAAAGTAAAGCATGCTGATTTTTATTTTGAGTATTGAAGAATTCAAAAATGTATTTGAAAACTCTAAAGTTTCTAAACTAGAAAAGTATAGGTGAATCGCTCACTATTGTAATTTATTTTAATTATTTATCGACCACAATTAATTTTTGGATTGGATATACATGTTTGAGTTCTATAATTGTGGAGGGATGTAACAAAAGGAATTTAGGAATTATAGCACACAAAATAATTTTGATTTTCTGATTTTTTTTCTTCGTAAATTCGAATAAGTATGCAAGGTTTTTTTTTCCTATACTTCTTTAAATTTTAATCACCATAATGCACACAAAAATTTGATGTGTTCCTTTTCTTACATGACTCTCCTATATTAACAAATGGAAAATTGATGGTCAAATGCTATATTGAACATATCACAAATTGGTCCACTTTATGAGGCCTTCAAAAAAGTTGATTAGATTGCAAAAAAAACTTTGGCATTGTAAATCCCTTGGGGGAGTAACTTGCCTTCTGGCGGAACCAGGTGTGTCGTAAGTATCTTTGCATTCAAACATTAATTAATTTTTTTTTAAATATTTATTTACAAGCCTATTTCTACTTTTTTTTTTTATATATCCTGCAATAAAAGTACTTTGGCTGCACTTGTCAAAGAATATCATTTTAACCGTGTAAATATTGTATGTCTATTGCAACATGAATGTATTATTTTATTGATGTAATCACTTGTGTTGAAATTAGAATTTCATTTATCTTGATTATTTACAAATGTGGGTTGAAGCTGAATCATTGATTCATTTATCTGAAGGAAAAGTCACAAAAACTTGTAGAGAAAACCTAGTCCATTACCGCCTTATGTTTTTGCTATGCTTTATTTCTTTTCGTATTGTTTGAAAAATTCTATAAAATAATTATAGATTATCAAGATATATTGATTTAGACTAACAAAAATTTAGTTTCCTCTTCTGACTATTATTTTCTTTTGCAAATGCTAATAGATTTTGAGGATGCTTATAAGTTCCCTTCAAGCATCATCATCACTGATGATGTTGAAAGGTAATTTTAAATTTAAAACTTATTGAGACTTTTAAAAAAATATATTCAATATACTTGTTCAAACTCTTAAAACTCTACTAAGAAAGCCTATCCCAAATTTATTGTTTTAATTATTAGCTAAAAAATAAAATTTTTTATTTGAATATTTCTCTATTTCACAATTAGGATATAAGAAAGCTAGTGTTAGGAATCACAAGTGAAGAGAGCATATTGGAGAAAATTAAAATATCTAAGGCTTTTTTCCCTCTATGTAGCACTTCATTAAAAGATGATGATTTAAATCAAGTAGTCTATTACAATCAGCTTCTTACAATGTCAAGAAAGTCTATATCATGCATAATTATGTTAAGTTCATTTTCAATATTTTCATTACTGTATAGTTTATGGTTAGGTTCTATTTTCTATACGTCAGATCCTACTATGCTTAGAGATTTACAATGAGGAAGTATTAAAGCAGTAGTGTCAAAGAATGTTAGTAGTTTGGTTTAAATTATCATTTAGTGTTCAATACTAATATGCTTGGTGACAATGTTCCATTATTTTTTTTCTTTTCTTATAGATTTCTTTTAAAAAAAGTTGCGTTTGATTAGAGATTTTATGTTCCATCATTTGTATGTCTGCTCATTCTAGCCGTTTCAGGTGTATTTTGGTCATTTTAGGGGTTTTCAGGTTGTTATGGTCGTTTTAGAGATTTTAAGGCTATTTTGGTCAATTAAGAGATTTCAGGGGGTTTTTTTTGGACATTTTTTGATTTTGGGGGTATTTTGACGTTTATGACCCTTCTTCAACCTGGATTTTTGTCCAAAATATGGAGTTTGCACCATTCATTCAACACACTATTAATTTAATCTTTTGAACCTGTGTGAAAACTACAAAGTTGAAGTACATGTAGAAGCATGAACACAATTTTCCGCAAGCCATATATACACACACACACGAAATATCATATTCTCTCTACCAGTACCCACATTTACTATTCCACACCATCCAACTAATTGCTTTCGCATGTTACAAACATGGGGAAAATAGCACTAAGTTGAAAATTCCATATGATCATTGACAAACAGATTTTAAAATGGTCTTTAATCATGATTAGATGTCCATATATTATTGGTGCAGTAGAATTTTTAGCAAATTAAAAGAAGTATCGGTAAATCAATCAAATCTTTGAAACCCCTTTGCAGCTTCAGCTTTGTGGTCATGCCACATTGGCTGCTGCACACACAATCTACACTAACAGATCATACATTAGCTATGCTCCTGTTAAATTACAGTAGCTAGCATCACTGCTATTCTTGCATCAGCTTGGATCACAGCTCTTGTGTTGCACCAGCTTCATGAGATAACACTCAAAATAAGAAGTCTTGGACTGCGTCCTCTTTATTTTTATTTTTTAAGGAATTGTAGTAATGCCTTTGAAGTCTTCTATATACAACTTTTTATTATATAAATGGTGTCCTTTTCATTTTTATTTTTTGAGGAACTATAGACTGTCTTTGAAGTGTTTTATGCCTGATGTGTAAACTTTTTATTATATAAATAGTAAGGTACTCCTATATGACCTAATAAAACCCATAAAAAATTGGTAAGTTGATAACAATTTGAAACTCTAAAAGCTAGCTTCGGTTCTACAACCAATATAAAGCTGGACAAAAATCTAAATGATTTAACATAAAGGTTATTCGATGTGATTTGTTGAGAAAGGCAAAAGTGGTAATTATTTAACCACATAGGATTTGGTAATTTAACAAGTATATGATGTGGTAATTTAATGAGTATAGGGAGCTAGTATTCATTAATTTAGCAAGTTTAGGATGTGGTAATTTAACAAGTATAGGGAGCTAGTAATCGTTGATTAGCAAGTATAAAGAGCAAAAGCATGTATGAGAAGTTAGCACTGTACACCTACAATATAATGATGGAAATGAATGTGGTAATTTAACAAGTATAGGGATAGAAATGAATGTAGTAGTTTAACAAGTATAGGGAGCGAGAGCATGCATTGTACACTTTACACTTTGCACCTTTTACTTTTTGAATACATGTTTTGCACTTTAAAGTAAGATCCATGTTATAGGGTGCAAAGTGTAATAAGAAGTATAGTTTAGGGTGGTAAAATGTAATTTATCTTTTGTTTTTAAAAGATTGAGAAGATGAGCAATTAGATCTTGACGTGGTGCAATATTTTTCCATCCAAGTTAAGGGCAAACTTGATGTCGGGGTGCAAAGTGTAACAAGAATCACAGTTTAAGGTGCAAAACGTGCATTCAAAAAGTTTAGGGTGCAAAATATAATCATAACATATTAACATGTATGTACCAAGTTAAATTAAATTAACTCACAAAATTAGAAACATATTGCAAATAACATATAAATGTGTATGAATATATTTATTTGTACATACATCGATCGATTAATTTACTAAGAATTGTAGCAAATATTAAAAAAATAACAATAATAGCAAGAAATAAACACTAGTAGATGAGGAAGGTGGCTCTTGTCCAATTGCTTGTAAGGTTTAGGTTGTGGGTTGCATGAGGAATGTGGACTCTTGAGCTAGGCTGCGGGAGGGCAAGGGGGCCACTTTCCAAAACTTACTCTTGAGGGAGGGCTAGGGGCCCATGGCTCCCTTAACTTTCCAAAAATTCCTCATCTCTTTTATTTTTGGTAAAAATATATAAATTTATACATATATTTAAATAATGCCCCCCTAGATTTGACTAATACTTCATCTTTGTTTCTTAAAATTATTCTTATACCACACATAACTCATTAATTCAAAGTTTATTTAGTTCATTTCCTATTAAATTTTTTTTATATAAATTAATGCACTATTTTTCCTCTAATTACTCTTATACCGTGATAACTCTGCTCATTGAACCAAATAATATTTAGAAGACATCCTAGAAATATATGTAGGTAAATATTTTTAATAAAAACATATTGGAAAAATTGGTTTTGTATGTCATACAAAACCTACAGCGAAAGCAACGCAATGACCTACTTCATTCATGAGAGATAACATGTAATCTTGAATTATAGAACAAAGAAGAGAAAACGTATCTTGGTGCAGTGAAATTCAAAACCAATGCTTGAGAATACCTTCAATCTTCATCCTAATTCCACATGGTACCCAAGATGAGTGGTTTCTCAATTAGTTCTTGTGTATGTTGATTTTCCTTCGGAAAAGTGTATTTCCAAGATCCTGTAGAGAAAAATATATTTTCTTCTTTTTCTTAATCATACATACATCTTAATTGCCTTTTCAGTTACTTTTATTAAATAAAAGCTGATTATCTAACTAGGTTAGCCTTTTGGGCCAGCCTAATTGGACTTAGTGTATGGCTTGGGATGGGACCAAAGGGACTAATAAGACTCTACCTCCAATGGGCCTCAAACTTATCAGTCAACTCTTGACAAGCCCAAACTTACCATTAATTATATAACAAGTACCACTATGGAAATACAATTACACTCTAGGCCTTATTAATAAATTATTTCTCAAGAGTCTAATATGATATCACTTGACCCCTCCATGAAATATTCATAGTGAATAAAGTCATAATAAACTGTCACTTTGTAAACAACTATTTTATTCCTTGAGTGCCCAGTTTAATCTTTTAGTTATTCATATTTATGAAATCTAATTTCATAAAATATGAACTTTAGTAACTCTTTACTAAAGTGGCCGGCCCTGAATAACTAGTTCCTATTAAACTTATCTTAAGGGGATATTTCGTGTCTACATAGAAAAAGATTATGAATTCCATCTTGAGAATATGTGTTCCCTCAACAGTACATGTGGTTACCCAACATATTGAGGTTTTGACCATTAAACTAGATCTCACTCCTGATATATCAAAATAACCTACATTTTATGATCGGGTTCACTATCCTCTCAGGAATGAAAGTCTATGAAATTAGAAGTTGTGAGATTAATTATTCATGTGACAGTTGTTAATTGAATAATTAATCTCACAACGGTTTAGTTCAATATGTCTTACACACTTAAGGCATATCAACACATCAACTAGAAATCTACACTTCCATGATCAAGACAAACCATCTTAGTTGATGTGTTATAGTTTTCGCAGATGAAACGTCCAATTGCATCACCGACTACGAACTACATTTTGAGTTTACAAGGAGCTTGTGATTTATATATTCTGTAACTAAATTACATAAATCATATACAATGCATCTTAAGGACTATGATCATGTCCAATTAGTTCATTTACAAATAGTCTCATATAATTAAACAATTTAATTATTTATAACATGCCAATAAATTGGATTTTAGGGCATAAACCCTAACAATCTCCCACTTGCCCTCAAAGACAATTTTGCATATATCTAACACTTATTTCCCTTTAAAGTAACTCATAATCACTCTAAGGTAAGGTTTGGAAAAAAGTTTCAGCCAAATTTATTGCATAAATTATCTTTTCTACTACTACATCCCACGCTCTAGTATCTCTCTAATGAGATCATACTTAAGCTTAATGTGTACCTTCACCACCTAGGGTGGACACATATCTTGAAGTCAAACTTCATGAATCACAATCAAACTACAAGTCAGTATTTGTACAACCAATAACCATCAAATCCTCACTATAGTGGATAAGCATATAATCTTTCATTCTCCTAAGATATTTGAGTATATGCTTTACTCCCACTAAATTAAGTGATTCTGAATTTAATTGATATTTGCTTACCATACCCATTGCAAAATAGATACTTGGCCTAATATATAGCATAGCATAATTGAGGTTTCTTATTAACATAGTATAAGGAACTGTCTTTATATGCTCTTTCTTTTATAAGTCTTAGGACTATAGTCATTTACAAAAGAACTTTAAACTTAAAAGGAAGGAATACTCTCTTGAAGTATCACATGCTATACTTGGCTAGAATTTAATCTATTTAAGCAGTTTGAGATAGACCCAACATCCTAATTTCTGAGTCTTACCAAAGTTTAACTTTTAGGATGTGACCAATCTCACCCAAGTACTTTATATCAAACTGGTATTGACAACAAAAATTTTATTGATGACAATATCTATACATCATTCTAAATGATTATAATGTTATCAACATACATTAAGAGATTTATTACTCTATATAGCTTTTACACACACAAGGCTTGACATTACTTGATCAAAATCAAACAATTTGATTGCTTGATCAAAGATGATATTTTATGATCTAAATGCTTTCTTTAGTCCACAAATGGATTTTGAGCAACTTGCATACTATATATAATTGGTTCTTTACTATGAACTAGTTTAGCTATATCATATAGATGTCTTCATCAAGATTGCTACTAAGAGAAGCTTTCTTGATATCCACTGTCATATTTTATCTAAATGAAATATAATAGATAAGAGAATCTAGATAGAGTTAAACATGACTATTGGTGAAAAAATCTTTTCATAATCGATTTATTTCTTTCTAAATAAATCTTTTCGCCACTTATCTTGACTTTGAAGGTTTACACCTTCTATTCTATCAATCTCATTTTCTTGTAAACTTATTTAAAAACAATAAGCTTAATGTCATTAGTCGCCTCTACAAATTCTATACTTTAAATAAAATCTAATTCTATTTACATAACCTTGATCCAATAATTCATATTCATATCATCTATTGTCTCTTCATAGGACCGATGATCCAATTCATATCCTTTTGAGATGATTTCACAAGTTTATCCCAAAAGTATGAATTTATCAGGTAATCTGATAATCTACCACTATGTTATTGTACCGGTGTATTAACTATCTATAGAATAATGTCTTGTGGTGTATCTAATACAACCATCTCATTTGTAAATGTATTTTATAGTTGTCCTATGACCGATTTTGACATTTTTCTTCTAAAACAATTCTACGTTTAGCTTTAAGATTATTCACATAGTCATTATCTAGAAACTTTGTATTTGTACTTTACAAACTCCTTGTCATCTTTATGACTACTAAAATAATCTTCCACAATTCCTTTTGGATACCCAACATAAACACACATTTTTCTACCTTTTGATTCCAATTTATCAGACTTCCTTTTTAGCACAAGTGCTAGACATCTCCAAAAGTGGAAGTATCATATACTAGGTTTTCACCCAATCCACAATTTGACAAATGTCCTTGGAACAACCTTTTGAAATCAATTTTAGAAAATGTATAGTAATAATTAGAGTATATCTCCAAAAGAAATAAGCAAATGAAAATACTTATCATGTACTTTACTTTAGAAATTCTTTCCTTTAGGTCATGCTTTTGAGTCTAATTTCCTTTTTGGCAACTCCTAAGACAACTAGCTTGCCCAATTGTTTGGTATTATTATTCTTCTTCTTACCCTTACCTTTCGGTCAAGGCTTAGAATTTGAATTAAGTCATATTGATCTTATCCATAGCTTTTAGGATGTCTTCCATTGTGTAGAACTCACTCATCAACTCAGATAAAATAAATATAAAAAAAATTTATTTTCAAAATAATTTGAATCGATCAAATGATTCTAATGAGGACTTGTGAATCATATCTATATGAGATTAACAATTAATGTCTACATCCAAGAATTCCAATTCATTTGAAGATGAAAATTTTTTCATAAAATGATATAAAATTGGAACTCTTTAAGCCTTTCTTAGCACTCAATATGATTCATACCAAATATCTCATTTAAACTTAATATAAAGTCTAAAACTAGTGCTAACCTTTGCATCTCATGCTGTAGCACAATTGAAATAGAAGCCAATGTAGGATTTTAGCATCTCAATAAGACTATGATCACATCATAAACTATCTTCCAAAATGCATCATGTAAAGGAAATTTATGACAATGCTGAATTAGAATATATTTATGTACTTTAGCTCCTTTAAGCATAATGTCCAAAATTGTTTCTTAGTCAATGTGATTCAATTAAAATAGTTGCTAGAGAACAAAAATTTATGACAACTTTAATTTGAGACTATGAACATAATTACAAGGACATTATAATTTTGCATCCATAACCATATAATATGGAACCCATAAAACCATGTTATATTAGGTGCAACGACAACCCAATCTGCAATTGATATCCCTCAACATAGAGTGAATACTGATCACTATGATCAGGTGAGAACTATTCTCGTTATTAATGTTATCATGGTAACTCTTACCAAATAAAAATAATTTTCCGTTCTTCCTTTAGCCTCTAAGTAATAATAGCAAGAACTCAGCATAGAGGATACTATCAAACTTAGTATAGTGTACACCATTGCCTAAACTCATGTGTAGCCAAATAGCTCTATCCTTATAAGCCTTAATCTTGTGGTACCATGATGCAAAACACCCTCCGCGTGGAACGCAAAGCTCGAGGCTACGACAAGGTGCTTGCCCACACCACTATAAGCCGGGAAAGGGGCTGCCTCAATATCACAATCTGCAGCCTTAATGCAGGTTTTCCCATCTCCCTTTGCCTTTCCCTCGTGTCTTTTTGGCTAAATTCATACAATACGGGCTATATTGCACTGGTAAAAGTTAGAAATTTTGAATTTTGTTTGGTATTATAGAGTAGTTGACCATTCCTCTTCTAGCTCTATACGGGCTAGAATGTCTTTTAGAGCATTCACAGCAGTGTAGCTATAATGTTATATTGCTAAAATTTAGCTCCACAAACACAAAAAAACCCCTACAGCAGTGGAGCCATAGTTAAAAATTTTAGATGAATTGCTACAGTGCACATCTATCTATAGATGTGCACTGTAGCTTGGAGCAAAAAAAAAAAAAGTAATTTTTTATTCCAGCCCCTTCTTTTTTTATTCATTCTCTCATTCCCTCTCTCTCATTCACTCTCATTCCCTCTCTCTCATTCACTGAAGCTCATCGTCGTACCTGGCAGAGAACATCCATGGTGTTCTGACCAAGACTCTCCAGCAGCAACTTGACCCGAAACTTCTAGACCCCACTCTTCATGTCTTGTTGAGTTTCGGCCTTGGGGACAGCCCTCATGATCTTGCTCGAATTCGAAGTCACCGTCGAATCCTTTCCAGAACCGAAACCGATCGACCTCCCATAGTCGTCGAACGTGGGCGCCCACGTCGAAGACTTCGGCACGGTGCCCCGAGCCCCGTACGGCTCCACCTTGCCACCTTCATACGCATACACATCGTCATCGCGAATCGAATCGTAGCGCGGAGACTCCTCCGATTGCTTCCCATATGGATCGGACCCCAAATCGGATTGGCTCCGACCAAACCCTCCGTACCTGTCATCGAAATACCCACCGGCGTGGTCGAATTTCACTGGAGATTCGGTTTTTTTTTTTTTTTTTTTTTTTTCCTGCTGTGGACTGGTGGTGGTGGTGGTGGTGTTGGTGGTGGTTGTGGGTGTGGGTGTGGGTGTGGCTGATGGTAGAGTGGTTGTGGACCTGTGGTTGGTGCTGTGGTTGTTTTTTTGGATAGTAGGATATATTATTTTATTGTAGTGGTTATATTATTTTATTGTGATGTATATATTATTTTATTGTATTGAAAGTTAAAATAGATCCACTGCTGCAGCATGTGTGTAAGTAAAATAGATAAAGTGACTTTTTGTATAGCTATGCTCTTAGGAAGAGTTAGGGGGTTACCCATCGTTCCCACTTTCCAGTTTGACACGTGTCATGCACCCTGACCGAGTCGGCTAGTCAAAGAGCAGCAGAATGTACTCAATTGTGCAGCATCTCTTGTAGGAAATTGGGAGCGCATGGGGCCAACTGAACCACGTTATTATCAGATTCTTAAGTATAGCCACTTTTTTTTTTTCCTTTTGATTATTTTATTTATTTAAGCTCAATGTTTTCCATTCTAAAACATCTTAATAGTGAGAACTGTTGTATAACTAATATGAGTGAATCTCCTACATCATAGAATTAATATATGTGTGTTCATCTTTATTTATTTTTATCTGCACTTTTTCTTATTGGAAGATTCTGATCTATCAACCACCCTCTTTTTAGCTTCATCATCATCATTATCATCATTACCACCAAGTCTAATACTACAACTACAAATGTCTAATATTGCTTCACACAGCCTAAGATTAAAAAATGTGGCTTACATGAAGAAAGAACAAGTGGAGAAAATAATGATAAAGCAGTTTTTCCCTAGAAACCCCAGCTCTGTGATGTTATGGTGAATGACAAACTAATAGTAGAAGTTTGATATCCTTTATTATATATTGATTATCATATGCCATTTGTTTTTGTTTTTATAAATCATTATTGTGCTTTCTAATTGATGTTATCCACTATAAATCCATGTTGTTTGGTATTGTTTTCTTTGATCTCTGTGTTTCAAACCCCCCCTAGTCGCCCAACTGAAGGAAAAACAAGAAATATAGGATTTGTACTCTTTACCATAAGTGTGTTGATTATTACAAATCATTTTCTCTATTTAATTAAAGAATAATGAATATGTTCACATTTGAAAACACACCTTTTATACGTATTTTGACGAATGTAAACAAAGCTTTGATTGCTATGCCTACTTTTGAATTGATTGCACTTGGAATCCCATTGGTCCCTAGCCTTTTTCAATCTTTCGTTGAAGTAACATGGTAGTGTTGGAAAAAAAAAAAAAAAAAAAACCTTGTAGATTGTTATTTATCTTTAATAGAGACTCTGTATGCTAATTTTATATTCCAATAAATAGTTTGTGAACATCTCATCATAATGTTGTCGATAAAATATAAAGTTCACCAGCAGATACGAGCAATACTTGTACTCAACTTTCTTGTTTGACTTTATAACTTGTTGAGATGGAACAAGTGAGGAGAGACTTTATAATCCATGTATAAGCACTCCACTCTGTACATAGAGAAATTCTCTCTCTCTCTCTCTCTCTCTCTCTCTCTCTCTCTCCTACTTATTCAATGGTTGCATGTTATATTGATGTATAAACGAGCCTTGGATAAAACACATTTAATCAATTGTTTCCTACTTTTCTCTGCTCCGTTTTTTCCTATAATAAATGAAATAAATAATGGAGATGAAAAAAAGTTTCAAATTGAGACAATTTTATAAATTTTAAACTTTAGTTAACAAAATTATAATCCTAGAATATAATTTGGAACATGATATAAACTTTATGCTTTATTGTATGATTTTCCCAAAAAAATATAAACAAAACAAAGAGGAGGTGCTTACTAAAAGTTAGTGTGAGTTGTACAAGGACCAAGGAGATATTTGGAGAAGAAATTAACGGTGACGAGGTGATTGTTATTTGAAGCTTTCTTTTGTAGACCACATTGGGAATTCTCTCATTGCTCTTCCAACTTCTAAGTAGGTAGGGGTTATCAAGGAATTGTTCAACTTGACCACTTGTCTGATCCAACTTGACCCGAAGGGTCTCAGACGGTTTTGATTGGTGAATCAAATGTATCTCGAGTATATAAAGCTAAAAAAATTGATATTGACAAGTGAGTGTTGAGTGTTGAGTGTGAAAAAGTTTCGCTTGAAAATCTGACTTGTCCAAAAATTTTAAAAAATAAAGTAGCCTAATTTGCATGTATTATACACTTTTCAAACCATAAAACGTTCATTGTAAATAGGGTTGAAATTGATGTTGGCATGTCATGTTGAGTTAGTTGTATTCAACTATATGGTTTTACAAAAATATGACCTATTTAACAATTGTATCAAAATCTCTCAATCCAATATGACAAGTTTATTGAGTGAGTTTACATAGCATGACATGACCTACTTAACGTGCTTAATAATTCAGCCGTGTTAGGTTGATACAGATACAATTCATATCAACCCGCTTAATAAAACAAGTTTTAGTTAGTTGACAAACACAGCCCATTTTCAAGCTGCTTTATATAAGAATACATATAAATATATAATATTATATATACTTGCATCAAGTCTCATACCCACAAGTCACAAGTTTGTTCATAAATATATTATTATATTTGAATTCAACTTATTCAATATAATTTTTTGAGAAAGGTTTATTTAATATAATCAAGTCTAATTATAAATTTAAACATCATTAGCTCACTAAGTAAATAAATATAAACAAACTTTTTATGAACTCGGGCTCAAGCTGTTTATTTACAATCCGAAGCTATAAAATGATACAGTAACAGGGACGGACCCAGGAGGGCCCGGGCCCCCCGGCCCAAATTTTTTTTGTTAGGTAATTTTAGACTTTTTTAGGGTTGGGCCCCTCTTTTCTAAAACCTTGGCCCCCCTAACAGCCCAGATAGCCTAGCCAGCCCAACTAAAAAAAATTAAAAGCCCAATTCAAACCCACGGTTACAACTTATTCAGGGAAAAAAGGAAGAAAAGAGGATTCGGGAAGAGAGAGAGAGACCGAGAGAGTAGAGAAGAGAGTGATGTGAGTGAGTGAGTGACTCTGCCAACCACGCTGCCGCCATCCAAGCCACCGCCACCACAGCCGTCGTCCACCCTGCGAGACTCACCTCACTGCCATTGACCCACACCCACTGACCAGCCGATCAACCTAGTGAGGCAGAGACTGACCTAG